>OMKK01041501.1:13225-31328 GCA_900302305.1 Polymixia japonica | reverse complement strand
ATTCTATTGACCAACGATGAATTGTAATCATCACCACCTTTCGATGAAGGTATCAAAGCTGTGTGTGTGTGTGTGTGTGTGTGTGTGTGTGTGAGTGAGTGAGCGTACGTGAGGGGCAAATATGGCTTTGGTTGATTGCGATTTTCCCCTATAATGGACAGGTGCAGTGGTGTGACAACCTAAGCTACCTAAAAGTGTCCCGCCCTGTAGGTGAGTCTGTCAATCACGCAGGGAAAACATGTCCCTGCTGAGTACAGGTTGAGGGAGGGATAATCAAAGATGGAAAATCACAATGGAGGGATAACAGCCTTTTTATAGTACTGAAGGAAAAACACGCATGTGAGTGTGTACATTTGTGTGTAGGTGTGTGTGTGAGATGAGTCAGAAACCGAGAAAGACAGGGAGAGAGAGAGAGAGAGAGAGAGACAGGGACAGAGAGAGAGAGAAGAGACACCAGGGCCAGTAAATAAACTTGATGCACTACGATGCTGTCCTCATCTGTTACTTTGTGGAAAGGCACGTCACGGTAAACAATTTCCAGATAACGAGATAACGGTTTTAGTACGAACAAATCCTGAATAGTGCCTCCACGATTCAACGGTAAGATGCAAGACCATACACAATCATGAAGTCCCTGAATCATAACTTGAACATCATCCCTCAATAGCTTCTCTCAGATCTGTAAAGAGCAAGAAGTCTCTAAAGACAACATTTTTCAGATGTCAATAATAACTCCATAGAGATTCTGAGCTACTGATAATTTGTTTACTTGTGAATCAATAGACAGTTTTGAAAGAGAAAAGACAGATAAATCCTATGACATTTTGACCTACTTTAACTACACATAAACTTAAGGTTATTGTGCTACAATTAGATAGACCAGTGAAATAAAATGGATTAAATGGATAGTAAAGGTTCTATAAAATGTTGGCCCTACACATCACAATGTAGCCTAAACTATATATTTTCAGCAAATGTACAATAAACTGAGAGGAGAGGACCAAAGCACCAATGTCCTTTAAATATTTAGAGCCTAACAACAAAAGCTCGGTCTATGATTGTCAACTAAAACGTGTCGGTCTAGGCTAATTTTTTGCCGCTGAACTGCAATTAAACCCGAGAAGTTCATTATGCAATCACTAACGAAGTCGGACAATGGGGTGAAAGTCGCCTACACACACAAGCCTATCTTTGTTCACTCGTAAAAAAAAAAAAAAAAAACCCTGATTATTTGGAGGGTATTTCATTCGCCTTGTGCGGAATATATTATGTGTGTAAATGTTGTTGAACCCCGCGATTCGCCACGAAAAGGTCACACACTCCCCTCGACCCCGAGTGTTTCTCTGTCTTTGTGTACTCGTAGTGAAAAAAACGAGCTGCTGCGCCTATAAACTTCGCATTTAAAAGGCAAGTGCGGTCGAGGGGGGGCCGCTGCATGAGGGAAACAATGGCAGCTTTTTGGACACACTTTTTCTCACTGCGATGAACAGCAGGGAATCCGGTAGAGCCCCCTATAAAAGACCGATAGAGCACAGCTGCCAGGGTTCAACAGCAATTTTATAAAATGTCTGTTAGGCCTGCAGTTTATTTGTAGATTTATGTCTGTAGACTTTATGTTCAACTATAACGGGCAACCAAGTTGTTGGGGAAATTAATTTGAGGACCCCGTAACGTCATCACAGGGCACCTACGTTTAGCATAGAGCCTTTGCAAAAAAAAAAAAAAAAAAAAGTCTAGTCACAGGGATGCAACTGCTAAGCAAATGTTACATTTATCGTTATTGATTTGTGCACTTGACATTCAGAGGTCTGTCACGGATTCGCTCGAAGTCAAATAAAACGTTGCCCGTCTGAAATGGAAAAGTTTGAACGTGTAGTCGCCCTGTCTTGACAGCGTTGGTGGTGGATTTGAGAGTTCAAACGTGTACGGTTTTAGGTTGTAAGAGAAGCCCGGCCGAAATATTATCCTGATATATTCAGCTGGAGTTCGACTGGATTGTTCTGAAACGCATAATACATGTCACATGTCTGATGAAGGGCTTTAACCCTGCAGACTACCTTGATAGGACCCTAATAGGATGTTGTTACCTTGTCCACAAAGCATAGCCCTAGATCATCGTCGTCATCATAGTCAAGGCAAGAGGCAATTTACTTAATAGGCCATAATGGACCTATCTGTTTTAAAGTGACGAGGCACTACTGATTATTGATTTATCAAGTTCACACATAATCCATATTTTGACAACCGTGTAGTTGACTCAGGTCATTTATCTATTTTCCTCACTTGCTAGAGGCTACTTGACAACATTATCTAAAAAATAAAATAAAATAGGCCAGGTCATTGACACGCTCAAGTAATTTCCCTGGAGCTTCTGTTTTTAACACAACAGTCACCGCAACCTCTCTGCCTCACCAACACAAACACTCCCCTGCTCCCCAACGCCGTATTATTATTATTATTATTATTATTATTATCTTTTTTGCCAACTACTACTCACGCTCGGAGGCCATCGTGATAACGGACTCCGTGGTGGCGTGGTACTCGTCCTCCTCCATAAACTCATCCTGGGAGGACGCGTCTCCCTGGAAGTCGTGATGGTCCAGGAGCTGCTGAAGCGGAGGAGCCTTAGGCAGCAGCTGATTCACCACCTCTCGGCTTATATTGGGCGCCTGCTTGAGGCGCAGCTTGCTGAGGATTTGCGATTTGATGGTTTCCAACCTCAAGACTTTGCTTTGCTCTCTCCAAACGCACGCCGAGCACTCGTGGGCGCCGGCTTCCTCGTCCAGGAGCGACAGCCCGGCGTCCGTGGGCATCTCGCTGGCAGGGGGCAGCAGGAGATGAGGCTCGTCGCTCCCCGACCGTCCCAGGGAAATGAGAACCGTCAAGCACAGTAAAAAGTTGTACCTCGGCATGACGACGCACCGATCAGGGGGGGCAACAGAACTTTTTTTTTTTTTTTTTTTTTTTTTTTTTTTTTTTGCAGCCAAGAGCCTTAGCAATAAATTCACACACACAAAAAAAAGTGCGTTCCAGTGTGTCTCGACGGGTTGTTTTGATTGAAAGTAACAAATTATCTCTCTAATTTATGCATAGCCAGCTCACATGTAACGGTTGTTTTGGGTCCCCTATCAGATACCAATTTAGTCCATGGAGGTGTGAGTGTTCAGAAGTGTCACTGAAAAATGTGCAAATGCGGTCAAAAAGGGCTCTTTATATATCTCCGCTCCCCGGTGTCGTAATCCGTCTCCATTGGCTAAGATTTCAACAAAAGGCTTTTAGGTCTGTCACCAAGTCAAGAGGGATAGAACGAAGAGAAGGAAGAAGCACTAATAAGAGAGTATAAATCTTTTTGCAGCACTAAAACAATGTCTCAAATTAGAGATGTTGTCCAATTAGGTTATCGTGTCATGATAATGACATGTAGCCTATTGATCCTGTAGTTCTCAATGGTTAGTCCATTGGTGTAATTGAACAATGGATTCTGCACGATTCTTCACGTTCTCCTAAATTACACCTATTTCATGATTCCTGGTGCATTTCAGCAAGAAGCCTGCTAACCTACGCTGCAGTTGCAATTAAGTCTCACCTTAACTTTTTTTAAATGTCATACGTGGATGGAGAAAGCTAATTAGTTCAACTCAAACGGGAATCAGAAGTCTCACAATTCTCTAAACTTCATATCGGGTCTTGACCTTCAAGTAAGGCTCTGTCAAAACTGTGCAATGATACAGACGACTGTAGATAATTACGTGACGTTTGGTTTGTGAAATATGTTTATTAAACTGGTATGGTGGTATTATTGACAGATAGATTAGGCAAAATATGTATAAATGATAAAAGGCTGGTTGTTGAAACTCAAAAATGTATTTTGTAATCATTATATTCAGCCTAACAGTAAGATGCTCCTTAACATGTGACCTGCAAGTTCTATTAAAAATGAAATTATTAATTATTAATTAATAAAATTATTGAACTATAATGAATTGTTAAATAAATCGGTGCTAAATGAATATTGCATAGGTTTGGTTTATTCTTCATCTATATTTTAGATCATATAGTTTTCAGTCATGCAGGATCTATCACCTTTCCCATTCAATATCTTCTTCCCTATATCTGCTCAGATCATCAGTCAGCCTATTTGCAAGACCACAAGTCACTTTCAGTTAAAGAGATTGACCCTTAAAAACATTGCCCAACTGTCAGCATTTAAACTATATAACCTTCATTGCTATATGTATGCTTAAATAAGTTTGTATTATTTGCTGTGGCAATTTTCTAATTGTAAAAATTCCACCTCTTAAAGCACTGAGTTGCCTGCAGTCAGTGTGGCACCAATGACCTACTACTGTCATCTACTGGAGAAGTATACAGTTGCAGTTGCTCAGTGGGTAACATATAGTGCTGGTTTATGTTTAGGTCTTCAAGATTTCATGTTGGCTACATTGCTGACTCCTAGGGTTATTTCTGTCAGTTTCACTATATGAATTTAATATCAAAAGAATAGCCCTCAAGAATAGACATTACATTTTCACATAGAATCAGAATCATATTAATCTTTTAAAACTAGGCAGCATAGTGCAGGTTGTGGGAATTACAATCAAGTCTTGTGCTTCCGATTCAGAGATAATCTTGTTTATGAGTGATGAATGGCTAGAAAGATTTTTAGTGATCAGTGCATCAGTCTAACACATAAGTTAAAGGTATGGATACAGTTAGATTTGTGATTTCTTTACCAGCGCAGAAGTTCAGGAATCACATTGTATCAACAAAGATAAATTTTATGTTAAAGTTTATGTTAAACATAAAGTTTATGTTTGCCAGTAGTGATGGACAGTGTATGACTACTCACTTCTGCTACCATACTGAAGGTATGCCATAATTTGATAAATTAAGGTTCTAATCATAGTAAGGACCTGGATTTCCATACTTTGGGCCCCCAACTGGCATCCTTTGTTTTCAGCCAGAGCCAAGGTGCGTGCATTAGCAATCCAAACATAAACCTTGGCTATAAATCAGGGATTTCCCTGAGTAAACTGGTAACTTAGTGGATATGGCTAACATTTGACATCACACAGCTTTTAACAGGGCACACCCTGGCTGTGCGGCCTCACCATTCAGCCACAGAGCCCTATAATAATATAATAAATAATAATAATAATAATAATAATAATAATAATAACAATAATATTAAAGTGGCAATCTTGAAGATCTCCAAAGATTTTCATTTAAATGAATGTCTGTTAAGTCACTATCTATCGCCAAATGAGGTAACACAATGGTGATTGAGCCTATGGCCCACTGTTGAAAGCCCTTGCATTTGCAGTATTATGAGTATTAAGAACCGGGTGTCTGTGGTGACTTCCCCGCCATGCATTCAAATTAGCATTAGTGGCGCGTTTTCCCTTTGAAGTGAGGTCCAAAAACACACCTGCAATTACCGCTTTTCGCCATAGGTGCCACCAAAGAGAACAAAACGGAGATCTTCAAGATTGCCACTTTAACTTTATTTGTATTGCACTTTTCTAAAACAACAATTTACCAAGTGCTTTACAACTGACACAAAGAGGCAAAGTTACACAAGAAAGGACAGTAACAAAAACAAAAAGACAAGGTTACACAGGAAAGGAAGCAGCAAAACAAGCAGAGCCTTAAGGGTGGCATGGAAATATGAAAGGGTATGGGGTAGGGAGTGGGGTTAGGGTTTGCCCCAGTTGGACACGAGCCCTGCATATATGTGTGTGCACTGATGTGCAATGTTTGGGCTTACTAACCATGGTTAGGGTAAGGGCCAAGTGTGTGTGTGTGTGTGTGTGTGTGTGTGTGTGTGTGTGTGTGTGTGTGTGTGCAGGGCACTGGTGGGGGGTGGGACACAGACCTTGGTTTGGGTAAGATGAAAGCATAAATTGATTTATTAATAATCAATAACCAGCATGCATACAGCATATGCGGCACGCTGCAGACACAAACAGTCATTTTCCACAATGAAACAATAGTAAGAGGCACAGTATTGCTACATAAAAGTACATCTGCAGAAAAAGGTTTTAAGAAGTGATCTAAAAGGTGACGGCAGTTTTGCCAGCCTCAGTATCTCCGGGAGGGAGTTACAAAGATTAGGTGCCCTGATGGCAAAGGTCTGGGCTCCTTTAATCTTAAGTCTAGATCTGGAGATGACCGGAAGGCCGCTGCCCAGTTGCGCTCAGGTTCATAAGGGGTTAAAAGGTCAGAGCTATAATTGGGGGCCAAACCTATCTGTGCTTTAAAAGTGAGCAGCAAATGTTAAATCAATTCTATAAAAAAGGTAACCAGTGAAATGATGGCAGAATTGGGGCGATGTGATTTCTTCTACTAATAGGCCTACCTGTTAAAATCCTGGCTGCTGCATTCAGTATACATTTGAAAAGTTGGAGAGACTTTTTGACTTAGGCAGTAATCTAGGGGTAGATTATGTAAAAGCATTAATAACCTTTTCCAGATAATGTTTTACGTGGATATCAGGTCGGCATCAGATTTGACACCTATATTTCTGGCAGCTGGCTAGCTGATAAAGTGCCGAGTCCATTTTGAATCAGATCTCCAGTATGGTGCTATGGGGCACAACTTCTGATTTGTCTTCATTTCGTTGTTATGTCATTTGAGACATCTACCATCTTATGTCAGGACTGATTGGATTACGCAGTGTTAAAACTACCGAGCCTTTGCAATTAGGAAAAAAAAAGAATATTTATCTGTGAACTTGATTACACTGTGATCATGATTATGCATCAAGAAAATTAGCAATAATTTCGTTGATAAGATTAGCATACAACCATGCGTGGTTGCGATCTTCCAAATGACAAAAGAAACATACATTTCTCAAGACTGGTGACTTCTGTCGCCTCTCTTTTTTACGTGTTCTCATTGGTCTTATTCCCAGCTCTAAAAGGCTCTAGGCAAAGGCGTTTATTGAGATAGTTTGGACCTTTCGCTTTCCGTAGATCACGTCTTGGGCGTCGTCATTCCACAGCAATATTCTCAAACAAACAAACCGTACTTTACTGATAACCTGTCTACCGAGCATTTGCAGCTTTCTTGTCCGCAACTCCCCCAAAAATAAAAAAAGATGCATTCCGTAACACTAGACAGAAGCGGGTCGCCTAAAAAAAGAACACTTTCTCGGGGAATCAGCGAGGACGAGTCTCTTCGCAACATAATAAAGGAGGTGAGCGACGAGAAATCACGTCATCGTTTCTTTACACTCTCGTCAAATAAACACTGTTGTTGTGGAAACGTAACGTTTGTCCGTTTTAAGCGTTCGGCTACGTCAGTTGTCAAGCTATAGCGTTAAATAACATGATAAAGATGAGGGGGGGGGGTTGTCTTTAATGCTTGTTATGAGATGGCCTCGCCCCAAGTCGCTTCGTCTCTGTATGTTTTTTTTAATGCTTATTAATGGAGGGAGGATGTTTCCTAAAACTCGTGGCGCTGTTGTTTTCTCTCCTCTTATCAGACTGAAAGCTCATCTAGGCGTCTGGTGCGCAGTGAGAGCAGAGGAGGCACCCTGAAGAGGAGGACTGACAGTCAGGTATAGGTTGCTTCGTTTCTTATTTAACCTATACGTTCATTTAGATATACTCGTGTAAAAAAAAATTCATGTAGATTCTTTTCTTTTTACTTTCAGCAGTCTGATCAGGACCTGTTCATGGGCCTCCCAGAAATGGTGACTAGTTGTTCCGTTTTAATTCATTGTCAGTTTTGTATGACTCTGTTACCTTCTAATAAGTTGATCTTGACATGGGTTGCCAAATAGCGCATGCCTGCCATTCATTTACATAAAAAGATAGTTAAACAGCTAGCGTGAATGAAGCTTATTGCTTGTTGTATTTTTGTTATGGTTTTCTTAAAAAGACAACAGAATGTATCATGTTAACAAACAAATACATAGGATTGAATTAAATATTTCCAGCAAATAAATGAAAAGCCCACAAAGGAGATTGGCACAGGGGTGCTAATCAAAGCAAAAATATACAAACTGTAAATTAAATTTCAGATCACTAGTGTGAAACGAAGTGAAAACAATATCTTTGGTGCAGTATCTTTCGTGCCAGCAATAGAAAAATCCTTGCTTGGTATCTGGCCTGTTCTAATCAATCAATTGTCAGCTTTGCTTTGTTTACCTCAGTGCTGTTTTTTGGCATAAGTAAGACTGCCACAGTAGCAATAGTGTAATAGTTTTGTCATGATTACAAAGATGTCCATGTCATTTTAAAGAAACAACAATACCTTTCCCTTAAAGGAATACGCTCGCTTTCCAGGAAATTCACCTTTTGGACAACTTACATGTGATGAGAACACAGACACCAAAACCGGTGACACATGGATGGTTTTGGTGTCTGTGTTCTCATCACATAACAGGTAAGTTGTCCAAAGGGCGAATTTCCCGGAAAGTCTGTGTATGATGCTTGTCATTATGTCGCTGACTGTTAATGCATGTCACTGTTCATGATGGCTTAGATCTTAAAATAAATCTTACGTCATCATAAGTAATTCAAGTAAGAGACCGAAAACCTTTAATGAATAGGCTTAATGGGTAACCTATAGATAGGGAGGTGTGAATGTCATGTGACCATGTGACTAGATGAGTCCACCCACTGATGATCTTTTCTGAATGCTTGCTGACAGTAGAACCTAGAAATACTGCCCACCCACGACTGCTTTGTGTGACGCAGCATGGCCAGATGAAACTGCCCACACTGATATGTAACTGTTTTCATGGTGTAGTTGGAGCTGCAGGCCAGCTATGACGAGGTAGTCCAGGAGCTTCGTGGGCTGGAGCTTGAGCGGGAGGGTCTGCTGTTCCAGGTGGACGTCCTGCAGGACACGCTAGAGGGTGTAGAGGAGCTGCTGGCCGAGGCCCAAAGGGAAGCTCGGCAGTCCAGCATGGTATGTCCAGACAAGGCCAAAAACAAAAGGGCTGTTGGCTTTACAAACCAGCCACCTCCAAGGCATACAATATTTTCTTTGTACCCCTATCAGGTTCCTGTTTCCCTTTCAGTGTCAATTCTTTTGTTCTAATCGAGTACAAACAATGTTGTAACCGAGGTTGTGACCTTAAGATGCCTCCTGTTCTCTGATGACGCCAATGTGTCTTTCTGCATTTGTAGGAGTTGGAGCGAGAGAGAGAGGCCAAGAGAAAATTGGAGGACATGGTCTGCTCTCTGATGCGGGAGGTGGAGAGATTAAAAGAGGTAATGGGGCTGCAGAAAGGAGAACCTTACATAATTTTACAGAGGCACAAGCTTCCTGAATTTGTGCATAAAGACTGACTAATGGCTTGTTAATGCATGCCAACTGTTGTGTAACAGTTTGTCAGGGGAGTGTTGGCTTGCTTCAGTTTTGTGTGTGTGTGTGTGTGTGTACGCAAAGCAATACTACTTAACAGATGATGATGTTGTGTAACAGTTTGTCAGGGAGTGTTGGCTTCAGTTTCATGTGTGTGTATGCAAACTACTTAACGGGTGACTTTCTAAGATTAAAATGAAGAATACTGGGCATTATTGTAAATATTGTATGCAACATGCATACATACCATTCTTACTTAAAGAGATACCTACCCAGTAGTTTTACTCACCAGGGACTCTGTGTAGTACCCATTTAATGACTTAGCAGGTGAAAATTCCAATGAACAGGTTCAGGATTATGGTTCATACATGTTTAGACAACCCACCAGCAATGCAAGTCACAGTATAAGTACTCCAAACATGACTGTAATCTAAGCAGCATAATCAGATAAAGTTGTTTTTCAGTGACTTCTGTTTGAACTAAGTGTGCTTGTACGATACTGGTATGAGGTTCCATTGTAAACATTGTTATTAGGTTAGTAATTTGGTCATCCGTGTATTCCACACTAAACACATAGTGTAGGACATATACCAGCCCATAATTGAAAATTTACTTTGAGGAACTGAGATGCAAAATGCTGCAGTTTGGGCTTGACAGAATATTTTTTTTAAAGTCAAGATGTCAAGAATTTAATATTAAAGGTCACAAATAACACATTTTTATGTAAGGGGTGACCACAATAGCGATTAGTACTTTTGTCTTCTTCTTTTGATCAGAAATTTTTAAAAAAATGGGCATTCTACAAAAAACAACTAACTCCACACAACTGAACCCATACTTTTGCCACCATCTATACGATCATCTTAATTAATTGATAGATAATAAAAAAATTGTCTCTGCAGGAGAACAACGCCAAACCCACACTTGAGGCACACACACTTCTTAATGAGCATGAAGGCGATGGTATGACGAGACAAGAACGCCAAATGAAAAAAGGTACAAATGATCAAGATGCCGCACCTCTCTCTATCAACCCAGCCGAAACTCAAAGAAGCGATACCAGCACCGATGGACTGCCAGCTTCCTTTTCCAGCAAGGGAGCAAGTGATAAGTCCTGTCACAGTAATGCGGGCTCCTCGGGAGAAGTTGAGGATGAGGGGATGGGGGAAAGGGTAGAAGAGGAAGGGAACCTCCTAATTAAGCTGCAGAGGATGGTCAGTAACATCCATGGGAAGATGCCCTCTCTTGCCTTGGACAGCCATCTCTCTCAAGACGGAGTCCTAAGGAGGCCATGCGAAAACCAAATAGATGATGGACGGGACCAATCTCCTGAGAGAAACAATGACACAGACAGCATAAGTGCCTATGAGGACGCGTCTGACGAGACACCGGAGCTGGACAGGGTCTTCCCAGGAGACACAGCGGAGCTACCCGATGATGCAGACACAACAGGGAAAGGGAATCTCACCAACAACTGCCAGGTTGATAACGCTGAGCCGCATAGTCCTGATTCTTGTGTTCTGTCCTAAATTCCTTATTTATTTTACTATTTTAATAGGGGAAAGAGGTTGAAGGGCGTTATTGATCAGTTTGGCATCCTTTTTTCCAATTCACAACAAAGGAACTCTCAGGATCTTGGTGGTTTGCAAGGTGGAAATTCAGTGGAATCTCAGACTACTTATACATTTTTGCCAATCATTTCCCTCCACTAGGAGTGTTGAGTTTGTTGAGTGTTTTGTCCGTTTTCATTTTTTTTGTTTCATTTTTATGAATTCGCTAGACATGGCAAAGATTCTCTCTAATGCTTTGTTGACCCTTTACCTCTCTGGTAATCTGTTACGATTGTTTACATACCAAGGGCTGTGAGGACACAAAAGAGAATTTACAAAATACGGTAATCTCCATAGGTATTTGGACAGTGACACAATAATGGATGTTTTAGTCTTATTTTCATATTATTTTGTGGGAACAATCAAAATTACTATGAGGTTGCATATTATTACATAAAATGCAAACAAACTTGAAAGTGAACTAGAACATAGGAGTCTGGTCATTTCAACCTTTAGAATTGTAGAATGTTTGAGAAAACCTTTATCAAGCACAGTTACAAAGTTCTTTAACTGTCCATCCAGTGTGCCTAAATATAACCTCAAATTAAAAGTCACTTTTTAACTTCATAGTCATTGTGGCATTTAACATCCAAAGTAATATCACCTGGTCTGACAGTCCAAATGCTTGTAGAGCTAACTGTGTATAATTTGTTTTAGTCATACACTGTAATATGAGTGAACGGTGAATTTGCGCTCTTCATACTATGATCAGGCACTGGTAAATGTTGTCTGTTGAGGAGTTGAATGGGAATAAAGAAAGGGATTTTTTTTTTTTTTTTTTTTTAATGGGAATGAAACCATATTTTTACTGCCTCACTCATCTTCACAACTTATTTTTATCTTTCAGAAAGAAATAATACCGGTCCTGTCTCATTTTTAGAACTTGGGGGGAAAAAAATATTTGGCTGAATTTGCACTTTTTAAAGTTCTTGTATTGTGTTACATTAGAAAAGACATTCCCTTTATAGTAAATATGCCTTGGAGTAATAAACAGTTGGCCTACAGTAGGCTAGGCTATATTCTCTTTTCTTGCATGGTAATGTTTGCACACTTGCAGTTAAACTAGATTAAATTAGTCTCTTTTGGACAACTGCCATGTATTTGTATTTAAACGTATACTTTGATTCAAACATTTTATTTTTTAGAAAATCTTTTTGCCAAGCTAACATACCTACATGTCTTTCTCTTTTAGTCATAAAATGTATCGTTTTTCGTCACTGGTGATCATAGGTTTGCATGCTTACTGAAGAATGTTTTTTATTTTTAATATGCATATGTATCCTTACCGTTGGTGTCATTTATTTGTACTTTTGCACTCAGTACATACTTATACTGTCTACGTGTATATTTAACCATACTTTTAAGTACTTTACTGGTTATCAAAAAGGGGTGTTTTAAAAGGGATTTCAATTTAATAATGTTTGTATATCTTGTATCTTACAGTCACTTCCTGATTTAGCAATTTAACATTTTGCTATATTGACAAAACAAAAGTCCACCTCCAGTATTTTTGGCCTTTTTGAGCTGTTACTGTCCTATGCCAACTCCTGCTGCTATAAATCGATTCCATAGTCACCACCATACATTTTTGATGATTTTGGTGATTTTTGCAGCAAATGTTCAAAATTTCAAGCTCAGCCAAAGCCGTACTTGGCAAAAAGTACCATCACTATCTACGTTACCATAGTTTTGCTCGTGCATGACGTTTCATTGCTAACCACGCCGTTGCGTATCCGTTTGGAGAAAAACGTGACGGCAAAAGCGGGAAGTAAAATTGGCTGCAGGATGGCTTTAAGGGCATACAGTTTTAATATATCACTGCACCTGAACTGCATGCAACCTTTTCAAAAAATGAAAGCGATTACAATTTTCATAATTCATCACAATCGTAATACAATGAGAAATGTCTAACCAAAGCACTTGTCAACACAATTGGTCAGTACAATTAACTCAAAATGTCCAACAGTCTTTACACGTTTTCTTAAAATGAACAGAAATACTGGCCTGCAATTCTTTTTGCAAAAGGCCACCACCATCAATGGTAACAGAAAAACGCAACATAATCCAGGAGGGATTCATCATATTACTTTAAATTGTCAAATTGTAGTTCCTAACTTGTTTTTCCAAATCTAATCTTTTTTTCTGTTGCCTGAATGTTTTGTTTATCTGGAAAAAATATATATTTACATACAATTTATATTTACATAAAATCTATTTTAAAATGGGCTTCAGTGCAACGGTGGAGCAAATTTATGATTTCTAGTTAAGTTCTTCATCTTGTCACCTAATTTTTTGCATATTCTAGTTGTGTCATTTGTGCTATAGCAGTGGAAGAGTGAATAGTTGGAAAGCAGTTGCAGTATTTAGCTGGAAACCATCAATTGCGCTTAGCCATGAAAATGCGTTATGAAGCTGTTTTGTAGACTTTTACTATTTGTAATATGTAATAGTTTGTAATATGCACTACCCCATCGTTATCTCATCATGTCTCATTCTCTTCATTGGATTTGTTCTCCTAGTTAAATCTACTAGCTACTGCTGGATCATTTGCTACTGTTTGTTTTAGCTGCTGATTGTACTAGCTGCCATTATATGTTAAGCAGAAACACCCAAATGGCCTGGATCACATTCTCTGCAACATGTAATGTTTCACAAAGACTGCCTACATAATTGATATTGCATTGATTTAGTATTTCTATTGCTCAGTTGATTCGTTAAACTCTAAATTGAATTGTGACCATCTATAGAAACAATCCTGATTTTCTTATGTTTACTGTCACTGCAAACTCTAAAGGTAGCACACCTGTGGTGCTGCAGCTGTCATTTTGCAGTCAAGCAGGTAACCTTCAAATCACACGTCAGACCTTTCTGATAGCTTGAATGGAAACATTAACAAGCAAAGCTTAATTAAATGACGTTATCACTGTAAGGATTAATATTGAATTTACAACATACTTTTCAACACGTTTTGCTGTCAGTGTGCAGGGAAGCACCATCACTGAATACTGTAAAAGGATGTTTGCAATTATGGGAGAAACATTTTATAATTTACTTGTTTTATTTTCACATAAAATTGCAAAATTATACTTATTAGAATTTATGAAGAATTGTATGGGTTTGAATCATTTTTGATTTGTCTGTGATTTTAATGTTCAAATACATATAATAACATACACAAATGAATGCTTTAAATTGAAATAACATTCCAGAAACATCAAAATAAAAGGTGTGAAAAATATTGGTGTGGATTCATCATTTTGAGTCGGATTTTATTTACATTTACTTGTTACCTTGTTATTTACAATTTACCTTGTCTGTTTTGGGATCAGTAGACCTAAACTATGCCACCAAAACCCTTTTACATGGGAAACAAGCACTTCAGCTTCAAGACTTCTTTTGGCCCGTGCCACACATGTACTTGTGTGCTTGTTGAGAACATTGTAGATGACATCTGATAATATAACCTTTCCACTGCTCTGTATACTACTGCCTGTTTTGTTTGCATCACTTCAAATTGCATTTTTAGGGTTTATGCAATGCAAATGACCATAACGTCTTTTTTGTTGCTGTCAACAAACTATTCATGATGAAACATTGACAGTTGTCACCCATTGATTCAGAGTTATTTGCCTTGTTTTTCCTTGTATGTCATGGACATCAAGTTCAAGGAGTATGCCCTTCCCTCGACAGTTGCCCTTTATTGATGTCTTTCCATCAGACTTCCATGCAACATTACTTTGGTCTCTGTTCCTTATGGAACATCAGCAAGTTGAGTTGTGTTTCTTACTGACTGAAGTCATCCCAACAATCTACCAAAGTCACTGAATATCTCTGCTTCAGTGGTAACCAAAATAATGGGCAACTGTGTAGTCCAAGCATTTTGACACATAATTATCTCAGGGACCACACCTGTATAGAAGCACATATTTTCAATACTTTGCCACCCTTTAGTAAAGTGTTTAATTTCATTTTAGCAATTAGAAGTATGAGACTTCTAATTCGACTACAGTGAAAACATACAAGAACATATAGAGTCATTATGGAGTGTTATGTGTGTGTGTTATGATGTGAACTACTTATACACTTTAAGAGGACAGTGGAGGATTTTGCCAAATGAGAAATTTTGTGACCCTTGATAATGATGTGTGCACTTCAGAACATTTTTATTATAGGGTTAGGGTTATTATTTTTTTATATATTTTATTCTAGTCACATTTTCCTTTATTTGTAATGCCAATAATAACAACTATTATACCCTCTTTTCTTTGGTACCTATAGTCAACCCCACCTACAATGATCAAGTTTACAGTCAGCAAAGGTGTAGTTGTTAGGTTTATTTTTCTATTTGCATGGCAAGACTTTGAATAACATGGCTATTAAGAGATTATTGTTAAACTCCTTCACAGACAGACTAATCTCCCCCAACTGCTTTTAATTTATAAAAAGAAACATGCATACTGGTGGTAAAGCATAAGCACAATTTTATTAACCTACATTTTTGTATACACAACATTTCAGAGATTATTCTCTACAAAATTGTCAACCTATTGCCTATTTTAATAATTTAAATTTAAATTGGTGTTTGAATTTAATAACACAATTACTTATAACTTTGGTTGTTACTTATAACTAATTTTCTATTAAAACTATGAACCACAGTGATTCTATCTGTGAAATTAAAGTGAAACTGACAACAATGTGACTTTGTCCATTAGCTTTAAATAATATTGGCAAGCATTGGTAACAATGATTCTGATTATTATCTCATTATCTTATCTCATTAAAACAACCCTTTTTCTTTCTTCATGCTCAATTGTTTCCATGGCGGCAGGCTTGCAAACTCATCCTTGGTCATTCCAAATATGTCACTGAAGTCTGAGTCAGAAAGGTATCTCTGAAAAATTGAGATAAGAGAGATGCTTAGATATGCAGATTTCCACTTTTGAACTGTTTGTACTCAACTGACATTTTTTATTTTTTTCCACCAAGCACATATAACATTGTAACACTGTGGGGAGAAAAATAACAACTGTTGGCCTTGTTGGTCTACTGGTTTCCTAAATGAAACCAGTAGGTTTCACACACAATCACATATTCGTTTCAACTAGGAATTTTAACAATACCCGGTAACTGAAAGACACAAACATTTTTCTAACAATTCGACAAGTACCTTAACTTTTGTACAATTGTCAACCCATTAACCTCTTGATTGGTGTTCTTGCTGTGAACTAGCTTGTGCTCACTTGCCACAAGGGTCTAGTGTTTCACAGGTTATTATAAATAATGTATTGGTATGGACATATTTGAATGACCATCTGTAATCCCTTCAAACCAACAGGCCCATCTTTTAGCACCTGTTCCTTTCACACACAAACTACCTCCTTTTGGGTCGGCTCAACACCCTCGGGCAGCTCATTGGAAAGCTTGTTGATCAAAGCATCTGGTGGGTGAGACTGACAGCCTTGGCTCGCAGCACCATTCTCCTCCTATAAGGTAAGGAAATTAAAGGGATTGTATGACATTTTGAATTTACTTGTAATTGTTAGGTAACACTTTAAGGCTGCAACAATTAACCATTAATTAACATTAGTGAATGCAGTGATATTGTGTGTGCAGTTAATTAACAGTTAATAGCAGTTAACTAATGTGTCTAGTAATCATTTATTAATGGTGTTAATGTTAACTATGCTTAACCATAATTAACCATGTATTAATGCTCTTTGTGACCCTTGTAAATTTGAAACAATCACACACCTATTAAACATTAGTGAGACATTGTCAACTGGAAATCAATATTTATCATGACAAGCATCTGTCATTCCAAATTTAAAAAGATGAAGAATGTTATGCTACATGTTAAAAGAAAATGCAATTATTACTGCATTAACTAATGTTAATGAATGGTTAATTGTTGTACCCTTATTGTACAGTGTTACCAATTGTTATTGGTGTTATTGGTGTACCCCTTGACTTTTGCACTTGAATTTGTTGTGCTACAAACTAATATAAAGAGGTAGTTAATGTTGGGTTTATTTCTGCTACCTACATAGGCCTACTCTACTCTATAGTGAAAAAAATATTCTAGAAATTTATGGAAATGTATGACTGTTAAAAAGATATCTAGTGTGCAAATATGAGATTTCCCTGGACTCGAATAGATTTTTGTCAAACAGAATAAGTCTTTTTCAGTGATTATGTTTCTTCTGCGTGAATAATTTTGTGCTCTGCCTCAAGGCTCAGTACTTGGGCCAATGCTATTTTTGTCATAAATGTCTTCCTTTCATTTCCATGCAAACACTACACGGCCATGTCTCTCTGTAAAACTAATGACTGGGTAAACTGGTACTATTACATGACTAACTTCCTTCCAAAATCTCCTTCGACTAAATTTAGACAAAATTGATGTCCTTGTTTTTGTCTCTGAACATATCACTAGTCAAATTCATTTGTCTCTTGGTCCTTAAACTCCATAAAGAAGCCTCTATCCAAGAATTTAGTTGTAATCTTTGATTCAGGTTTAAACTTAGTAATGCTACTATGCATAAGGAGAGACTGGTAGCAACACTAGTGTGTTAGCTGCACATAAACCCAAACCCAAGATTTAATTTCCCATGTGAGAAGTGCTTGGACAAGAAACCAAACCCCAACCTTTATACTTAAATTAAATGAGATGAGAAACAAGATGAGGTGAGATAGTATAACATAATTTCCCCAAGGGGATAAACAAAGTATCTCATCTCATACAAGTATCGTCTCATCTCTTATCTCATTTAAGTTTCAAATGTGTTGGGGTACATCATACAAATTCACCATGACAACAGCTTTTCTCTACTGACTACTGTAACAAGCTTAAGAAATGAATGATGTTGTGCTTACATCTGCAACATTAACTGGCGATGCCAAATCCCCCAACTCCATCTTCAGCTGCTCGTAGGACTTTCCTTCCTAAAAGAAAGAAACATTTCTTCTACATATTTCCTCGCATCGTAATCTGGATTTCAGTAGAATTGTTTTTGTACATGATAATCATGCAACATGTGAGCATTAAAACATCTGACATCTGAATATAGACTTTGAGACTGAAGGAGGGACACACATGCCACACACACACACACACGCATACACACACACACTAACACACGCACATATGCTACACACACACACATATACACACA
>OMKK01041501.1:0-13205 GCA_900302305.1 Polymixia japonica | reverse complement strand
GACTCTCAGGCCACACACACACACACACGCACACACACACACACACACACACACACACACACACACACACACACACACACACACACACACACACATATTGACAAAGATTGATTTCACTCACACTCCATTTGACGGGGTCCCAGGCAGTGAACCAACCAGTGAAGGTGGGGGGCTCGTATCCTTGCTTGATCAGCAAGACAGGAGTGTCTGGATCTCTGGACCCTGGATGGGTACGCAGGTATTCTTGGCTGGTGGCCACTGCTTCCTTCCGCTCTTCTTCATTGGCATCTTTACCCAACCACAGGAAGACCTGAGACCACAAAGGACTCAACAGACTTAGGAAGAACTCTGTTGGCCGTTTTACAGTTAAAGGAAGATAAAAGGACTTATTTTTTGGTCCTGAAGTCAGAAAATGTCACTATAATGTATATACAAGCATAACTATGTGTTAAGTGTAATACATTAAGTGTATTGAAACAAATACTGCAGATAATATAATACAGACTTTTTTGCCCAGAATTATTGGGATGTGTTTCTACATGAGATCAGTAATATAAAGGGGACTTTTCTATGCAAAAGGTAGGCACTAATTGTATCATTTTTACCTAACAATTATACATGTTTCATACAGAATTAAAATCACTGACAACCTCAGCAATTTTTACAAATCACTAGATTAGATTAGATTTTAAATGAACTCCATCTATCCACATGAAGAAATGACGTACATTACCTCTCCAGATAACACTAGTCCCGACTGAGTAGAGCTTTTAATGCTGTTTTATCAAAGTTCTCAGAAAGCACCACACAGCTGATGCAACACAAACTAATTAGTAGCCCAAAGTTTCTTAAATATCTTTTTAGTTTTTTAGATTAGTTTACATTAAGTGAACATTATTTATCCCATTGGGGACATTCTGTTATTGCGGCAGCCGGAAAATAGAATACAATGAAGAAAGAATAGCCTAACATAATACAACAAAAGCTCATAACATATTGCGGCAACATAATAATATCAACGATAACAACACTAGAACATGTTATTACAAGTAAAAAAGTAAAAAATGCATTACTGAAATACTTGGTAATAAAATGTATGAAAATAAATGTGTTTTCAGTTTAGTTTAGTTTAGTCCAGTTCAGTTCAGTGCAGTTCAGGCGCCTTGCCTCAGCACTCTCCTCGGTGTCTGAGGCAAGGCCGTTCCAGCAGAGGGCGCTGTTCAGTCTGATGGCGGTTGGGACAAAGGTTGCGGTGCTCTGTGCTGCTCTTTGAGGGGGATGAAACTGAGGCTGAAGGTGCTTTGTACCGGGGGATTGTCTAAGATGGTGTTTAGTTTAGTCCTCATCCTCCCCTGTACTTTATCTATATTGTTCACTCAATATAAATGTAGGCCCTAATGAGTATTTTATGACATAAAATGTGTCAGGTGACAACCTAATCTCATCAAATACAATATACCTTGCCATCATCTATGCACTGTATATATATTCAAAATTAGTAGTTTTCCCCTAGTACCACAAGTTCCCCCAACGCTGTATTGTTATTGTTATTGTTATAAGTCATTTACATATTCATTTGTAATTGAAAATAAATTGTGTACAGTTGTTTCCTCATTTTGTTGATGTGCTGCCATATTCATATGTTTTTGAATGGGATTTAACCATTAGATTATCATCACATCCTCTCCAGATATTCTTCCTAGTAATATAAGTGTAGCACTATCTCTTCAGCCATTATCTACCATTATCTTGCAACAAAAAAGCCTACATACTGTAAAAACCGGATGTGTTTTGCCACGCCTTGTCAATGGCATTCAAAATTTGGGTAGTTTCTCTTTTAATACTGAGAACAGATCTCTATGTTCAAATATTCAATCAAGATTTAAATGTTAGCTTGCCCATGGAGGCTATATGTTACTATTTCAATGTTGTGAAATTAATATTATCAACAAAGTCACATCATACCTGGTCCCATGTGTCTAGTACCATGACATCATCCTCACTGAGGTCATCCTGTGTGAACTGGGTTACCTCCTCTACAATGAATCGGCCAGTCTTATTTGAGCACTCAAATAGACGTGCTGGGTGGTCTAAAACTGCCTGTTGTAGTCTTTGGACAAACACACATACACATATACATACACACAGAGCAGAAGAAACCAAATCTTTAGCAGTGATTGTATTACTACTGTAACATATTCGATTTTATTTTCAAATTTGGATTGTACGCTTCATTTGTTTGCCAACGCAATTTACTCCAATATTGTCATTACCTCTTTTCACTTGCATAGGCTGCTTTCCCACCAAGCAAATCCCAGAATTCAGTAGGTTCCTGACCCTCTGCCACAACCTCCACAACAGAGTTCTGTCCAATCACAGAGCTGATCTCTTTTGCCATGGCCCTCTCATCTCCACTAGATCCCTAATAAAAAAGATGCAATTACACCCTCTTCATATGGTAGTGTTATACTGGGCTGAGTTGAGTTGATATAAGAATAAACCATAGCTGTTGCAAGTTTAGCAACGTGGCAAAAATTTGATCTGGATCCATTCAAGTCAATTCAAATCACAGATTTTGCCGATTTTGCTGATTTTGCTTACCTTTCCAAACCACACATGAATTCCTGACTCGCTCTTCAGCAAAAAGACATCATTGGAGTTAAGAGAGGGGGCGAGTGCTGGCACCTCAATGGCTTTAGTATTGGAGTGGTCAGAACCACTGACCTGGAACAACCTTACTGGTGGTTCTGGATCAGTATTCCCTTTCCTAGAGGTGCCACCCTAAAGGAAAAGAAAAGACAAGACAAGGAAAAGAAAATGTAGAGTTTACTGTATTGTCACTAAAATGGCATTTTTTGTTAGAAATCAGTCTCATTTTCTACAGAGTGTAATCTTCTGTTGAAGACAAACCTGTCACAAAGTAACATGTTATGTTCGAATATCGAGTATGTTAGAATAGAATGTTTCCAACTAAATCTTTCCATACAGTTAACAGTCATACCTCATAGATGACCATTTTACCCTTGAACATGGCCATAAAGTGTCTTGGTTCTTTGCCCATTGTTACTCTCATTTGCACAGGCTGGCCATCATACTTTTGATCCAAATCCACAGCCTGAAATGCAGAGGCTGTCACCTCATCCTGTGATGCATGGCGCCCCTAGAACATGTATTTCAACGTTATTATATACTGCAATGATATTTTGATACATGAGCAGTGAAAGATAAACATTTCCAAGCTAACGAAACTGAATTTACCAAGGAATATTTTAGCGCATTATTCTGAACGTGAGCGGTATTACAGGGATTAAGTTGAAATGTACATCCTTCCCCACCTGCCACATATAGAGGATGTAGTTCTTCTTGCTGTTCACCAAGTACGTATACAGGATCAGGTAGCAGTCTCCACCATAGAAGTAACCATAACATTCAGGATCCACAGGGGCAAGTTCCAAGTCTTCAATCCGCCACACCTGGGCACATCATTGTTTTCATGTACATTGTTTTCAGAAAAATAGAATTTACCTTAGACTAAGTTTTCATTGTCATGGTTACCTCCACCTCGCCGGAGCCATCGTCCACCATACGCTCCACCGCAGCCAGCTCTGGCTTCACGTGCATCTGAGTGACGTCAAATTTTTCCTGTGTGACATTTGCTAAAGCAAACATGTAAATAAAGAAAGAAAGAAATAATATACAGTAGAATCAGAAAAAGGTTAAATAACACAAAGGTATTTCATTTTTCTTTGTTAGTTTGTTACCTTTTTGTGGCCTTGCAAACGTAGATACCTACCCACTTTTCCCATTGTGTGTGCCTTGCCAAGACCTTGAGTCTGGTCCTTCACAGTCCAGCTCTTGAACAGCTGCTTGAAGAGGGCTGACTCTGCCCCATCATTCACTGTCTCCACATTGGTGGTGACGGGATAGTTCTTCGTTTTGATGAACTCCTATAACAGTCGGTAAATCATCAAGGAAATGATTACTTGAGAGATCCAAGAAATATGGCATGGAAGGGTTTTCAGTTTTGTGTTACACAGGAAGAAAAACGCAAGCTAGAACATAAACGCAGAAAATATATGTAAGCACTTGACATACGTAAAGGTCTGCACTACGTCACTCACCAAAGCTCTGGACATAGCAGCCTGTTTTTCTGTTTTGTTTGCTTTCTTTCCCTTCCAAACAAATATCTTCATCCCTCCCTGGTCCAGGATGAAGCAGTCCTAAATAACAATTACATTAGTTAAGCATACCCAAGCCATTTTGTGTCTTTAGTAAAGATTACAGTTGCCAAATCCATGACCTTGATATAATGATGTAAACTCACATCATGATTCAGAAGATCCTGAACCAACGGTGTGGTACCAACTTCTGTGACCTTCATCTGACCTTCCGCATCTGAAACACTGCAATGAAGGAAGACGAAAGAATAACAACATATACATCTGGATCAATTAATCCTAACCCGCTTGCCACATGAAACATGCCAAAGGGCTTGATAATTATTGCTAACATCTCAGATTAGGTAATAATTTACTGGTAGAGGGTGAGTTGTGCTTTCCGCTCCTGGTCAGCAGTTTCATCAGGTGTTCCACTTGTCAGCTCGGATGTTCTTTCCCCAAGAATGCCTGTCATGACTTCCATGACTTGAGGGGAGTCGCCCTCTGCATCACCTTCAATCACTTTAATATCTGCCCGACCTCCTCTCTCTCTGTCACGAATGTCCTTAGCCAACAGCATGCTCTGGAAATCAAGGGCATATCATTTCAAAACGGCATGAACTAAGCATGTCTCAGTCTCAGTCCATGTACTAAGAATTCTAAATGTAATAAGCAATAGAGTTACTGTGGTACTCAGACAGCTGGATTGGTACGTACAATCCAATAAGAACAAATTCTCCAACATTTACACCTGAGACTGTGATTCATTCATGCTGGGAGATATGTTGCTTTTACCACATATTGACACAAGAATACAACAGTAACATCTAACAGCTACACATTAGCCCAAAAGACAAAGAGAAAAGCTTAAGTCAGAAGGCCACGTTCTGAGGGGAATAAATCAAAAACACCAAAAGAAAGAAAGAAAGATTAGTTGGAAAGGAATGTTGCAGGGAGATTTAAAAAAAGTACTACTACTACTACTGCTACTACTACTAGGTTTTGAATTACTAATTTAAATGTCCTATTCAAATTTATCACTTAAAATGTTGGGTTGTTGACATGAGTATTTTATTTATGGAAACTAATCAGATTTCTACAAATAAAATAGTCATGTCAACAACCCAACATTTTAAGTGATACATTTATGTATGTAATTATATGTAATTTCACTTTTTTTTTTTTTTTAAATGGGCCAATTAAAATCATTTAATCAGAAATGTCAAACTGCAAGTCTTTTTCAGTTAACATCAGAAAATAGATTTACAGTTTTCCTGAGCCCTGAATCCTACTACAATTTTTCTTCTTGTTACAATTTAACTGCATATTATGAAAAAAGAGAAGTTGCCATGAGTGCTGAGAAAAAAAACATCCTTGTTGCTAGGCAGAACAATTTGTGTTTATGTACAGGTGGTCGTTAGTGGCAGAAATCGTACCTTAAGCTTCTCCTTTCTGTTACTCTCTGGGCCATTCCACTGAATAATGGTCTTGCCAATATCCAATAAAAACACATCTCCAAGGTTAAAGCTGCCCCAGCTCTTCTCCACCTAAAACAAAAAGTTAAAACATTACGTATTGTTCCGGAATTACTTTCTATATTATTATATCACCACTTTACAGCATCACTCACCTCCATGGCAACAACCCTTTTCTTTCCTTTCACGTGAAGTAGTCGCTGAATGTCATAGGAGTTGGTTTCTGTATGTCTCATGCCTGATGCGACTCCACCTTTCTTATAGCTAAATTAGACAGAAATTATTATTTTTATTACGTTTATGCTGTTGGTCTGTTCATAAACATGATTTGAATTTAATTTCCTATGATAGCCTTGCCGAATTATTGAAGGGCAACCTATAAAACTATTCAAGGATAATCTGCTAAATAGATTCTGAAATTACACACCGAAAGTATCAATTCTATGATACTATCTCCAAGAAGATATAATGATACTTTGACCAGCATTTGCAAATTTACTCACATTACTCCATATCTGAAGTAGCCCCGAAAGGACTCAGATTCGTGGTTTTGAACCTCACGGTGCTGGACCGGACTAGCACCCAGAAAGTCATCCAGCTGAATAGCGTACACTGCAGCTGCACCCTGTTCATCCTGAGAAGACTGGGAGCCAATCCAGTAGTGGATATCATACGATACACAGCTGCCCATTTTCTGAGTCTAGAAAAAGATAGGTGCAGATAAACACCGGGGACTAAGATGGAGAAAGCTAACAAAATAACAAGAAGAGAAAATAAAAGAGCCTTTCCTGGTTTGTTAATTAGGGAAAAGGACACTTTTACCCAACAAGGTTTGCACAGATCATGCAAACAAGACCAAAAAAAACCACACAGAAACCACAATGATTCATCGTCAATTTTGGGGACTTACATAGAGTAGTATGTAGCAGTCACCTTCATAGAAATTTCCATAGGATTTCTCTGGGACTTGTACAAGCTCCATTTTCTATTAAACAGAGAGACACGAGCGTCTATATTATTTTTGTTTCCACTAAAAAAAATAAGGAAATATTCTGCACATCAGAAGCTAACAAAAAGTCTAACCAGTAGCATCACACAACTAATAACCTGTCTCTTACAATTGCCGGTTTTTCCAACATTTTATCCACCTTTCACTAGATTTTCTTGTGATGAAAACTATCTTGTTTGATATTATGCGAAGCCCTTTGATGGCTCACTTACTGTGTTGGAAGAGCATAATTGTTTACCTGATGTTGAATAGTTGTTAAGTATACAGTCAGCATTAGAATATCCAACAATGTTAAACACATTTACCTCAACTCTCCAGATTATGATACCAGAATTGTGAGTTACTGCTCTGAATGTTTGCTCCATGTTGCTCAGATGCGCTCAATTCCAAGCTTGCGTGCTTCGCCTGAAATATGAAAAGGAAATCATTATGAGTAATATAACAGACAGAGATGAATAAAGACAAAGATCTTTATAATTACCGTCAATACAAGAATAGAATATTCAATCTCTGATCTCTTGATAAACTGACCAATATGAAACTTGCAGTCAACAAAAGTTGAAAACAGTGAAAAGTGGAAGTAAAAGTTAATAAAAAAATTCTATAGAACAGAATATATTTGCGAGGTTCTTGTTTGCAGAGGCACCTGTGTGGATGTAAGATTTTCCAACAGCGCACAATTGTCCAGGTGTTGACAAAATGCTGTCAAGCCTATTCTTATCACTCCTAAAAGATTTGCCTGTATTTGCATGTTGCGTGAGCTATCTTTTTGCTTTGTCCAATCACTGGGATATATACAATCTTGCAGGCAAATGTGGCAAGACCAGGATTGGCTCGTATTCAAATCGACACTACCTAATAAGGACAAACTCCAACTTCTGGTGGTGATAGGAGCAACCGGGAGAGAAGGAGAGTCATAAATATCTGTCTCTACCAAGAATACAACAGTAGATCTTTAGTTTAGATATGTATTAACCAGTGACAGAAGAAATAATGCTGTAATCAAATGGATGAAATGGCCTTAAGGATGGATTTACATATGAGTAACAACCCTGTACAATAGACACTGGAAATAATAGAGGTGGAAATGACCTCTGAGTCTCTTAGCTCTTAGGCCAGCGCAGTGGATTAATCAGCAGCGCATGATATATTTTACCTGTCAGTATCATATGCGCATGTGGATTGCATTGGAATGATAGCTTTTATTTTTAATTTATCAAAAGTACTGTTGGGTGAACAAATATGTTACTGGGTCTCCTGGAACGGACATGTCCTGACAGGTCCCAGTTTCCTTGTTTTAAGACTCACAAACTCTGTGCGCCCCTTTACCCTGGTATCCCTCTCTATCCCTTCCACTGGTCAAATCCCAGACCTGCACACTATTTAAGAGGCCTCCACCATTGACCATCTTGGCCTGGCAGGTCATACCTCATACCCAGTGGAAAGCTTTGGTCTGCGGGCTACAAATTCAGCCCGAGAAGAATGCTTTTACCAATTACGGCTGTTTAATTGCATTAACCTGATTGAGCCCATCTTGGTTTGGCCCTTTGGATGAAGCTGCAGCCATCGTAGACTTGGGAGGACACCTCAAGGCTGGGACCTGGACAAAGCAAAACCAAGATGCTTTAAACCTGCTTGAGACCAAGACTACGTGTATACAGATAGATTGTGTACACCATTGCCACACCCATTTGCTGTGCAGGAAAGACATGCACCTATTTTAAAGAGGCTGGACAGGATCCGTGAATATGTTAGTATTTTTTTTACACCTCTCGTTTTGGTCCCTGATGGTCAAAGTATGGTTCTTACATATACGATCTATTAACTGAATCCCAATTTTACCTTATTGTGCAATTGAATCTCTAGTTTATCAGTGCAAGATTTCAGTTGGCTTTGGTTTTGATTTTCCCCAAGCTGTCGGGTGGCGTGCCCGTGAATTGATCGATTTCGCTTTCACCTTGGGGTTGCGGGTCATGCCCAAGTGAGTCCACTGATACCACAAACACACACACTAACTGCAACGTGCATGCAAAGTGACTGTAAAGTGCATGCAAGAGATGGGGACTTGCCACTGCTCCACAGCGCCATTTTAGCAACTAGAGGCTAAAATTCTATAAGAATTATTATTATTATTATTTTTTTTATTTTTTTTCTGTATTTCTGAATAAATGAGAAAAACTTTTAAAATGACAAAGATAAACAATTACTATACAGTTGTCCTGTGGAATAAAAGGAACAGTCCTATGAAGAAAAAAGAATAAAAAGTTTAAAATCCTAAAACAAAGTGAATAACTATAGTTTCGTAGACCTTTACTTTCATATTACATATGAAGTTGTCTTAATAATTCAGTGATGTCTTGAGCAAGCCCTTCAGCCACGCCAAGTGACTGAATCTCTTAATTAAGAAACATTCAGTTCCACAGTTTGTCCTGCCCCTACCTGACTTCTGCTAATTTGGTAGTATGTGGCAAGCTCCTAGAGAAGCCCAAATGTCTATTGTGGCTACTCCATTAAGGTAAAAAATAAAATTAATGTCATACTAAGTATATGTGACATAGTTCATGTAAAACTACATAGCTCCAGTAAATGTTAGCCTAAATAGCTATCTAGACTATTCCGTGGTTAGCACTGTCACCTACCAGCGCTAGCATCCTTATGTCCAAAGTAAGATGGGATGGACTCCAGCCCCCCGGCACCCTGAAGAGGAATAAGCGGGTTAAGAAAAGGAGTGAATAATGATGAGTGAGTTAAAGTAAATGACCATAATTATACAATAAAGTTATGTTGTTTTTCTTACATAATTGTTCTGTTATTTGACCATTTGCCACCAGTTCTTTACCATATTTTGACAAGGACAATTGAATGTGTAATTAGAATTTAGACATTTCTTTCTTTTCATTATAATTGATCATGAATTTAGAGTAGGTTTTAGTTATTCTAATAGCAACAGCATGTAAACTAACTGTAGTTAGTCTTATTTAAGAGTTTTGACAACTCTGCTACCAGGTCTTTACCGTTTTTTTACTGGTTTCATTTTTACAGTGTAGCATGAGTGGATGATTTAGGTTGCAGTGAGCAACAAGTGTTACTGTAGCCTTGACTTCTGTAGCCTGTAGCTTGAAGTCTTGACTTCAACAAATACAAATATCAGTATATACATGTATATATATATATATATATACAGTATATATATATATAAGTAAATATAAGCCTCTCTAGACTGACAAAGTTAGTATCAAATTAGCTGGATGGTCTATTGACAGGAAGCGTATACATACAGTACACAGTGTGGTGGTGTTGGAGTAAGGAAAATGCAAAGCATTGCCACTGTATTTGTATATTGATTTGTAACTGAATGTGAACTTTAACCTGCTGAACATAGGATCCCTGTGCTTTATAGACCATCACACTCACCCTCACAGTAGGGGTCCTGCCCCTCATGGCACTTTTGGGTGATCCTATGTCAAATTGATTTATAATTTTTTAAAGAAAAGAAGTCAAGTCAGATTTATTTGTATAGCCCTTAATGACATCACAGTCTCAAAGACCTTTACAAGCCCACAATTAACAGAGGAATTAGACAGAGAGAGAGAGAGAGAGACAGGAGAGATTGGCTATACTTGTGTTTCTTTAAGAGTACGTGGTTTCATCAACGCCAGATGTTTTCAGCTCCTCCCTGTGTGCTTACTAAAACATTCCAGTCCAGCTTTCTGAATCTGCTGGTTCCTCGATACACTCTCAGCCCACTCCGCTTATCTTACATGAGCTGGAGTTGACAGCCCTAACACAAGATGAGGGCACTTGTTGTGTTTGTTACTTTGGCCTGCTTTGCCAGTGCTCAACACCAAGCACTGATTGACTACTTGGAGCGGAGACTACTTGCTATTGAGGTAAGATTCTCGATTTTCCTCCCTGCCGAACCCTGGGCTCCAGAGTCCCTCTGAAAGGAAACTTTCCAGGGACAGGGAACCGTCAATGGAATGCAGATGTGAGGAATGCTGGGAAAAATACAGGGAAATGCAGGGGATTTTGTGCTTTTTGGATAGTTTAAACAATCGATTGAGTTAAAAAATGCATGTTTTAATTGGTGTGCACGATAATTTAATGTCAATAGCGACGCAATGCATCTTAAAGCTGGAATTTGTACGATTTCAAGTACTCTAATACTTCTGGAATGCTATGAAACAAGGGGCTGATAAATTAAATTCTGTGAGATGCGGATTATCTGCTTTTCCCAGCCACAGCACTTTCAAAAACCACTTGTCTAGATTAGACAAGAAAAGGAGAGGCCAACAATGACCTAATCATGATCACACAACTTCTGTGTAACCTGGTGGTTTGGAACACTTGCATTGTCTTGCCATAATAAAATCATGTTTATTATGGCTTATACAGGTACTCATTTTCATGCATCATATATCCAAAAGATCATCGAGTTGAAGGCAACAATTTCTCTCTCAAGGGGACTTTAATCCTTCTAATAGCATACACAAGACTCTCTACGAGACACATTCCTCGGTCTATGTGCTGCTCTCTAATGTACTTTGATGGGAAATTCTCTTTTTGCTTGACCTCCTTTACTGGAAGGTCAGAGTGCAGGGTGCAGGGTCAGCTCAGAACAACGCTCTGCTGCACCATCTACCGTACATTCTGAACCTGATTGAAATCTAAAATATATAGATTCTTTCTTTCATTTACAAGAAACGTAACCATATTGAAATAAAAGGAATCTCTGTTCTGTTTACAGTTATACTCTGATAACTACTAATATGCCCCCGAAAATGTGAATAAATACACAGTATATTGACTTACATTCATACAATCTTAAAGGATCATTGACCTTTTCTGTAAAATAATGTGTGTGTGTGTGTCAGAATTCTGAGATATAACCCCCTCCACCTACTTTGGAAACAGGACCGCATCTCTCTGTGGCATGAGCAGACCAACCGCTATGCCTCAGAGCTCCGGGAATTGAAGCAACAGATGGTGGCGCAGCTGGAAAACCTGGACAAAGAGAAAGAAACGCTGCGCATGAATCTCGACAGCGTGGGGACGCGGGTGGACCGCGTCGAGCGTGAGATGGACTACCTGGAGGTCCAGAACGGAGCTCAGCCCTGCGTGGATGTGGACGACAAGCTGCTGGAGCAGCAGGTGACGCTGGTGAAGGAGAAGAACAAGGCCAAGTATGCAAAACTCTCAGGTGAGAGATGCGGTGGGCTTGAACTCCGCTGTTAAAGATGAGGGGATCTATTTTTTTGTGAATCAGACGCAAACGCTGGTTCGGGGGCGCTGGCGCAGGACAACACATTTTTGGTAATTTCCTGGTGATGCTGGTGCAGCGGAGGCGAACCTGCGGTTGTAAGAAGGTTTGGATTAGGAGGAATAAATTATCAGTAGAGATGATTGAGGCTGCCTTTAATTATGGCCAAATCAGCTCAAATCAGGCGCAGAGTCACCGAGCGATTGTGAAACACAAAACAATCAAGACTAACAACGTGATATGAGACAACACGCAAATATGATTTGACAGGCTGCCTTCTAACATGTCTTTTTTTTTTTTTTTTGATAGAGTCTTTCTCTCTTTCCTGCACATTCTATGAACACAGCAGACCTTAAACAGTTGTGATCACGGGTGTTAGCCTTTAGCCTTTTAGGTTGAATGACAATGCATTGAGATATTTAAATCCCTGCCGCCGCGTTGTTTTCCATGTTTAATGACGCGCACTGACATTGACTGACGTTAAGCGACTGAAAAGGTTCATTTTTAGTGACACGCCCTCTACTGTGATGTCACGGCAAGCCACGAAATTACCAAACAGTTTCAGGCGAGAGAGATTTAGGGCCCAAGGGACAAGATGTTGTATGTCACAACTGGGACGTACCTGAATATATTATTGTGCATTATAGGTCTTACAGTTACAGTTTTCTCAATTACTTAAACGCATTTCCTGAAACACCGTTATCATTCTCAAAACTGTTTAGTGCAACCCCCACAGCCAAGGCCGTAGCCAGGATTTTTCAAATACTGAGGTCAATCACAACTCAACCCCCAAAACACAAATCGTCCTATACTGCCCACCTGACCCACCCCAAGGTCAAAAGAAAGACATAAGTAAAAACGAAGACAAAAACAGATCAGTGTTGGTAATGACACTTTTATTTTCTTCCCTCATTCTCATATCCTCATTAGTGGGCTAGCTATGCAGCTAGCACACTACTGTTATTCCCACTATTTATTTCTTTATTTTTATTATTCCGTGCACTTTTTGTGTAACCTAGCTACTCCTTCATACTTTGTCGTACAGACTTCATTCAAAGTTTAAAACGTTCAGCTACTTTTGTAGTTTTATGCTCACATTCAACTTTTTAATATTCTTTATAATTTTTATAGTATTTAAGTTTTAAAAGTCATTTTTTCCCATAGGAATGCATTGAGAATCTTCAGTTGTTAGAGTGTATCAGTTGATTTTTCGAAAATCTCCACTTCATTTGTAAACTGCCACTACTCCTACAATTTTTACAGTATATAGACATATTTTATATCAAAAGCTGTTCAGCTATTTC
>OMKK01041500.1:35210-57554 GCA_900302305.1 Polymixia japonica | reverse complement strand
AAAAAAAAAAAAAAAAAAAAGGTTTTAAGCAATATATCGTTTTAGTAATGCTACACCCCTTGGGCTTGGTTGCGGTTCTTTGATTCAGGTGGGTTCAGGCTAACATTTTCAAGCCTGAGTCTAGTACTAATTGTAGTTCCTCAAGCAGCTGAATGTCCAGATGACGTATGTTGAAAATAATCAAAGTGTAAAAACTTGCGTGGAAATGTATTATATTCTGTGCAGTCACTGAGCTAATTTAGTGCAGTCAGTCATTTAGTTTGGATGTCTGATGTTATACTGTATACATATTGCTCTTCCATAACAGTTCATGAAGACCAACATACCAGATGTTTTTGGTGCTGGAGATGTTACCTCCTTCCCTCTTACCATCCGTAGAGACCAGAGGGTCAACATTGGTCACTGGCAGATGGCACAAGCCCATGGTAAAAAGCTGAAGGATTCAAGGAATCGCTGGTTGAGATTCTGTGGTTTGGTGGGGGGGTGGTGATTAAGATTAGATCTGATTTGAGTAGATATTTTAAGAGCAGATATTGTTTTGCCCTCTAGGAGGAAAAAAATGAAGAGCGATATGCTATGGGTGTAACTGATTTGATGTCAGGGACTGACCTCGTCCTGTGTGTTTCTTGTTGCTCTAGGACGAGTTGCTGCCTTAAACATGCTAAACAAACCAACCGAGATCGATTCTGTTCCTTTCTTCTGGACTGTGTTGCTGGGAAAGAGTATCAGATATGCAGGTAAGTATTACTGAGAAAACGGCACCCTTACATTTGAAGATTTTAACCCTGATTGTACTGAGTAATATTTTCCCTTCCATATTTTAGGTTATGGGGAGGGATACACGGAAATCATATTCAAAGGCAAAGTTGAGGAAAGGAAGTTCCTGGCATTTTATCTCAAGTGAGCAGCTGCAGAATAATTCCTGCTGTAGTTGAATGTTGAATGCAAAAACACATTTTTACCTAGATTCTATTGCATTTTTACTTTGTTAACAGAGATGAGGAAGTGGTAGCAGCAGCCAGCCTGATGTTTGACCCTGCTGTGACTTGTCTGGCAGAACTAATGGCCAAACGCCAGATTATCACAAAGGCACAGGCTCAGTGAGTATCACCCACGTCAAGTAGTGTAGGAACCAAGCACTTCTACTTTGTCATGTGTTTGTGTCATCTCACTGGAGACCAGGAGAGAAACATTTGTGGGATATGTTAGGATTTATGCATATTTATACATCCTGAAAACACGAGGCTCTGCTGTAACGCTGGGATATTCAATATATCTTAAGAAGTGCTTTTGTCTGTCTGTCTCTTTTGCCTATTTCAGATCTGATGACCTAAGCTGGTTGCAAATGTAGAATGTGGTCATCTGTGTCCACAATTGACTGCCCTCAAAGGATCAAGGATTTCATTTTTCTCTTTCATTATCAACTTGTGCCAAATTTAATTACTTTGTACTACAATAGGCCAGTTCAAAACCAATCAGTGCTCTCATGGACTCTTCAAAGCACCGTAACCATAGCAGCAACTGAACCTTTATTCAATTCCCTGCTTTCTGCACCCAATGAGTCATGGTTATACGGCTGTGATACAGGAAATGAACACTGTAAATGGGTACAGACCATATAAGACTAACTTGAATAGCAACAATTTAGACTTTTGTGACTACCTCAACCTGGCTAAAGTGTGATAGGTCAGTTAGAATTAATCAAACAAAATATATTTGGTTAATACTAGCTACATAACCGAACAATGTCCAGGAATGTTTTTGAACTTGGCATTTCCATCACATTCAGTGGAGGTTTGTTATATAAAGTTTTTACATCTCATGCAGCAAATCTAGTCCTAACCATCTGCTTGGAGAACTATGTTATATGAATATGCATTTTTCTTTTACCAAAACACCAGATGGAACTTGAAAATACAAAGGTTAATTATACCTTGGAAATATGAATAGAACATACTGATGTTTAAAATGTCTTGTTGAGACCTATGCAATTATAACACTATATCGTTCAGAATTGTTATCAATAGTTAAGTCTCACTCTGGCAAACAGTTTATTCACCATTTCTGTCAGACAATTGTTGTGGGAACTTGTCAAGTACATTGCATTGATGCTGCTCTTGAAATTTAAGTTTTAGATAAAATGGAATAGCAGGCTAATTTTATTGAGCATTTCATGGTATTTTAGAACTGATTGTATCATAGACTAATGATACTCAGGTGTTGGACCAAGCTGTTTGTTCTATACTACTGATTGTCATAACTATTTCATTCACTGTATTTCACTGGTGGACCAGCTGACACTGGACAAATTCAACTTCAGGGATGTTTTTTTTGGGAGATTCATTTTCTTGGGATTGTTTCTATTGCACCTACTAGTCGGTCATTAAACAACTGCTTGATCACAGAAAACTTCTTGCCAACAATCTTTGTTTTTTATTTTGTAAATCATTTAATAGCAAAACAGAATATAGTACATTCTTAGTCTTTTTTGCCATCAGATTTCCATTTCCATTATTAGTGTCTTTCTTTGTGCTCTGTATACCATTATATTACTTGCCGTTTCTGTCAAATTGGGTACGATCATGTGAGTTGCTTCATAAAAAATGTTCTCAACATAAACAAGCCACTGTTCCCAAGCAGGGGAATCCATTCTAAACCATTTTTATACACTGCAAGTGATACCTTGACCAGATGATAATCGCATTTCACTATAACTTTCTCTATCAAATTACAAAAACACAACACAGTATAGATTTATGGTATTCCGTAGGGACCCATACAACACCTCATAAACATTATCTAAAAGTATATCTATCTTCTGACACTGTGAATGGACTGCTATTGCCAATGAAAATAAGTCATAAAATTATGATATTATGATTAGTATATCAAGACAGATTTTGAGAACATGTTTGTAAACTACTGAATTATTCACCAATTATGTGACACATAATGCAATTGTTCCCTATCTCTTTACTTAGGTTTAACTTGCAATTTCAAAAAGACAGACCAACATAAATCTCCAAATAAGAAAACATAAAAAGTAAAGACTTCTTTCTATTGTAGTCATGGGTCTTAAAATCATCTTGCTTCTCTGCTTCCTGTAGTCAACATTCCATCCATCAGGCACTGCAGCCTTTTGATTGGCCAGTTTTGGAGCATTGTTTAACTGAGGAGCCCAGCTTGTCAGCAAGCAGAAAAGGATTGAGGTGGCAGTACTGAGGAGATGGAAAGCAAAACCATGATCACTGACTAACACTTCCATTGCTATCAAAACACATTGAATTTGCTCAAAAGGATTCCTTGACTTTCTCTAGAAATGTAGTAGAGCTTGTAAATTTAAAAAAAACTTTTTTTTTTTTTCATTTGGACTAAATTGTCTTATTGGTAATTTGTTCAATATTGGTATTTGTTCAACGTTAACATATATTACTTCATCTCTAGGGTGTAGTGAGGAGTGAGCCAGGCCAAATCAAATCCATTACAGCCAAGATATGTACAGCATATCTGTGTAGGACACCAGCTACCTGCTGTGTTGAACTGGAGCTCTGCTCTGGTCCTAATGTCTGAATTTCGAAGTCAGGGGAGAAACGAGAACTCAGGAGAACAGCCGCCATCTCCCCTTCTACGTCCACTGCTAAATCTTTCTGCAAAGAACACAAAACCACAATGCAGTTCTGAGAAAACATTACCTAGTCTGTCCAACATCACAAAACACATTATGTCTAAATATTTGCATGTTTTGCTTATCTGAATCTAAACAGCAAGTCAGTGTGATTTGCAAATGTATAACATATACTGCACAAACACTCAATAATTTATTTTATTCAGAGTATGTGCAGTAAGTTAATGTAGTGTGCCCATAACTGCTTCAATAGTTCATTTGCATTCAGTGTTTGCCTGGTTGTGAATTTCTATGACTACCTTGAAACGGTGGGTGGAATCAAACTCAATCTCATCTGGGTAATCAGCCACCGTTCCCTTATAGGTCACTGTTGCCTTAGACAAGACTGGGTGTTTTTTAGGCAGCTTAAAGAGCCTGTAGGTGCCTGATGCATAGCTGATGTCACCTGTTGGGGCAAATATGAGGCGTGAGGAAAATCTGACTGAGTTGTAGAATAAAAATGACTTAAGGAAGTCGTCAAACTTGTCTTTTTACCTGCTTTTGCTTTGAGCTCACAGTTATGGACCACAATGTGGCTCGCTGAAACAAGGTGTGGAGTGCTGAAGCCCACCAGCTCGGCCAATGAAATGAAGTCTCGCCAAAATTGAGAACCGCCCATTCCTTCACCTATCCCATACAATAACAACAAACACCCAACGGATCTCCTCATTGATTTTTTGTGGCATTTCTGTCAGTGCAACATTCTTGCCTTTTCCACCAGTTACTTGCTGGTGTATTTGCTGTGATATTCAAATTAATTATCAGCCAAGTCATAATTTAATTGTATGTCAATATTTACCCCACAGAACTGGATCTTGCTTTAAGTGGTCAGGAACCACTTTGCTGGCATACATGTCACTGAAGTACAATTCACCTCCTTCCTGTATTGCATAAGTGCATGTGGAAGGTGATGGAAATAAATCTGTTCTATGTCATTCGCTGGACATTTTGTAATAAATCTAAATGCTAGAAACCTTTGAAACACTAACCTTTAGGACCCTGTAGGCTTCCTGTAGCACTGCCCTTTTATCAGGACACAAACAGATCACACAGTTGGATCTGGAGAAAGTAGTAGGAAAAACACTGTCAGTTTGGGCTCTGGATGCATCCAATCTTTCTTACAATAAAAGACCATGCATTTCGATCATAACCCTGTTTATTTGCCTTGGACAGAAACTTACACTACAATATCCATGGAGTCATTCTTTATACCAGCTTCACTAAGCTTCTCCATGTACCCCTGGACAAAGGAGGTGTTGGGCTCATCATAGCCAAATTTCTTTTGGTGGTACTCAATATGTTTACGGGATGCTTGGATCTAAAGAGAGACATAGTTGCATCAAAGGACAAAATAGAAATAAATGTCAATTGGTGTGTATGTGTGTGTGTACATGCATGCATTATCACCAATTCCTCAGTCATATCAATCCCAGTAACATGTCCCCTCTCTCCAACCAGTTTGCTGAGGGCATAACAATCTCTTCCAGAACCACTACCCAAGTCGAGGACTCTGCAGCCCTCAAGCTTCTCTGGAACTGGAAGGCCACAACCAAAGAATCTGTAGAAAAAATAAACTCAAAACTTAAAACCTGTCATAATGCAAATGAAAGAACGCATCATACAGGTTGCAGGAGCAGCAAGATGACGAGAGAGACTATCACATGACTGGAAAGCAAAAGATTATTTTCCTTGAGTGGCACACTAAATGCTTACTGATTCTAACTGGTACCACTTCTTGCAACCCCAGTGTTCTGGCTCCTCTAGTGGCATGTACATGTGCTTTTAGCTTTTAATGTGTCAGGCTGGGGGCTCGGGGGGGATATATGAGGGATTTATAATTTAAACAATGTACTGTGGATCCCTAATACTATTACAAATCTTACGAGATTACACATTGCAAATATTGTTGCATTTCCAGACTTATACATATTCAAATCTGATGGTAAGAAAGTCTTGAAGGAAATTCAAATCTATACCTTTGGGTTACTTCGGGGTGAACAAGGCCCAGTGCATCCACAACACTTTTTGGTGTTGTGCGGAAAGACAAACTGCAGGAGGCAGCACTGGTTTGCAAATCACAGGATGACTCCAAACGACAGCCATAGTATTTCTAGATAGAAGAAATGTAGAAAAACTAAATCCCGATACATTCCTGCTCTCGTAAAGAGAGAGAATGTTGTGCCAGTTACATGCCTATTTATTTTAGTTTAACGTTGCCTTGTTCATCAGCAAATATTCATGCAATCTCTTTGTTTACTCACTACCGCCCCACTTTCATTGGAGGAAAACGCAGGGATGACAGGCACACCGATTATAACATTTTAGTGGGTCAGAGCAGACTGTTATCTTATTTTTTAATTGCCAAATTTCGGCATGGTGCTTTAACAGCGCCTGCAAGTTTCATGAAGTTAAAATACCATTTAATGCCGGTTAGAATTAAATTAAAGACCAATTTCGCAATTGAAATAAATGTGGAAATAAAAAAATCTATTTAAACCTATCAGCATATAGGCTCATTGTAAAAGTACGTGCTGGTTACGCATCTGAAACTTTTTAAAACTTCTAAATCATCGTTTAATACTACACGTTATATTTATCTGTATTCGAGACACTTAAAAGTTAAAAGTCTTGCCTTCTGAAAATATGATTTAAGACATGTTAAGACTTTTTCATGAGACACTATTCAAACACTGTGGAGGCTCTCTTCCATACAGAAAAAGAGAACGGTACGGGCAATATTATGAAATGACATTTAATTATTTCTTTTGTATCCTGTGTTAATAATGCATTTTACCTTAACCCTTTCATGCACATCAACACTATCGTTAGCTGACATTCTTACGACTGGACCTTCGGCTGATTGAACTTTGAACCCTGAACGCAAACTTCCGAATTTTCATCCGGGGTATTTGCAACATTACGCTTGTCCCACGTTCGCGCATCTTTCGGCGTAACACCAATTTCCGGGAGATCAGCAAAAACGTAGAACAGCGTACTCGCCGTCTGTGAATTCCGGTGGATTTCGCGCATCGTGTGTCGTTCATCGTGCGTGCTGCTGCTGCTGCGAGGACACAGGAAGACGAATCAACACAATCGTGCAAAGCGGGGAAAAGTGTATTCAACATAAAAAAAAGAAATGTTGTGATAGCTGTGTGCGAACCAGCTAATCACTCGACACCGAACAGTTGCTTAGGAAGTGGAGGTAACAATTATGTTTTGCAAACATTTAAACATTGACTTTGTTAACGTGATTTAGTGTGTAACTTGCTATGCTGTGCTAACGTTAGCATTTAGCTTAGCGACTTCATTCATACTTGGCCTTAACCCAACACACGACATTAATTATATACGTTGACTGAGATGATAAAAATGTACTTGTTGGCGTCGTATAATGTTATGTACCTCCTGGATAGCCGTTTGTACTAACGCTCATCTAAATGCCTGTTCAGTAAAACTGGCTGGTTAGCGTTAGGTCAGGTCGCCCGGTTCGTGCAGTTCTCGCAGCCATATTGTTAGTTTAGTTTAGCAGCGGTAAGTTAGCTAGTCGATGTATGAGCCACTGTGCTGTAAGAATTTAATTGATGGTTCGGAAGGTGTTTAATATTTGATAAAGACAACTTTCCAAAAGGATCATCGATTAAAAAACACGAAACAATGTTTCCTTTATGTTCGCACTGCTTATCGTTAGGAATATTCAGCTAGTTTGTTAGGCTAATGGAAACTATCCTCAAGTGCGTTTGTTGTTAATATAACTTTCTTCACAATTTCTTATCAGGACAGCTGACACAATAATGCGTCTCACACAACATGCATAGGATTGCATCTTCACTGTATATCCTTTGTTTGATTTATGTGTTTCTAGTTGTGAGGTGCCATGGCAGCTACCTTTCCCTACAGAGGGGTCCCTGGTGGGATGCCACCAGGCATACCCCCTCCTGCACCAGTCTCAGATTTTATGTCTGAGGAAAAACTACAAGAGAAAGGTACATTGGGTTCTTTTCATTGTTTTGTTGTTTAAAATTCCAGTACAAACTGCAGCACAAATTGAAATGTGAAAATTCATAAGATGACCATTCTATGCATGTATGTTTTTTCATTTGTTATGCACTCTTTCTCCTCTGTAGCAAGGAAATGGCAGCAGTTACAGGCAAAGCGCTACTCTGAAAAGAGAAAGTTTGGCTTTGTGGATGCTCAGAAGGAGGACATGCCACCCGAGCATGTTCGTAAGATCATCAGGGACCACGGGGACATGACCAACAGGAAGTTTCGTCACGATAAGAGGGTCTACCTTGGGTATGCAAACTTGCAGTTTTACAGCTGTAAAACTGTCCAAGTGTCTCTTACACAGACATAGAAATAGTGAATGGCATATTATAATGGAAATTCAAGTGTGTACAAGCCATTAGTGACTAATTGCCTTCATTTAGAGGTTGCCGGAGTGTATAAAAATCCTTTTCACATGACGGCTCACTATTGGAGAAGGGCTCTATCAATATTCATGTTGTATCTCTCTGTGTTTGTCTTTGTATACAGTGCCCTGAAGTACATGCCCCATGCAGTGTTGAAGCTCCTGGAGAACATGCCCATGCCCTGGGAGCAGATCAGAGATGTGCCCGTACTGTACCACATCACTGGAGCCATCTCCTTTGTCAATGAAATCCCCTGGGTCATAGAGCCCGTCTATATCGCCCAGTGGGGGTAAGAGGAGATACCTCCCTGAGTGATTGCAGCACTCTATGTTTCAACTGTGTTCTCATTAGGCTGTAATGTTTTAGGTTCAGTACACCTATATATCTGTAAAGTGCACATTAGCTGCATTATGCTGACTTAGATTCCTAGGCACGAGGTTTAGAGAGTGAAGATAGCTTAACAATTAAACCCAAGCAAAGAGCTCTCCCAGCCTTGGTGAGCAAGATTTCTCATTACCCTTTGTGGTCTGCTCTATCCCGTATCCCCTCAGTGCCATGTGGATTATGATGCGTCGTGAGAAGCGCGACCGACGTCATTTTAAACGTATGCGTTTCCCGCCGTTTGACGATGAGGAGCCGCCATTGGACTATGCTGACAACATCCTAGATGTGGAGCCACTGGAGGCCATCCAGATGGAGCTGGACCCCGAGGAGGATTCCTCTGTTGTAGACTGGTTCTATGAGCACCAGCCCCTCAAAGACACCACCAAGTAAATCTCTTCTTGACTCTGAAATTGCCCTCAACACCACTTGTGCTTTTTCTTTGCTTTTGTACCAGTTACTCCTTCCAAGTTGGCCGACTCTAACAATGCATCTCATCTTTAGTTTGACATCTCTTTATGTATGATAAGTGTAACCCTATCTTATCTCCTCTTCAGGTATGTGAATGGCACCACCTACCGTCGCTGGCAGTTCACCCTGCCCATGATGTCCACACTGTACCGCCTGGCCAACCAGCTGCTGACCGACTTGGTGGACTACAATTACTTCTACCTGTTTGACCTCAAGGCCTTCTTCACTTCCAAGGCCCTGAACATGGCAATACCCGGGGGACCCAAGTTTGAGCCACTGGTCAGAGACATCAACCTCCAGTAAGGAAATCTTGCCACTGAGCAAGATTTGTTTTTACGTTTGTTTTTTCTTGCATTTTCCTTAGGTTAATTGTCTTTCCCTTAGCTGACGTCTTTCTAACCTTCCTTCAGGGATGAAGACTGGAACGAGTTCAATGACATCAACAAGATCATCATCAGACAGCCCATCAGGACGGAGTACAAGATTGCCTTCCCCTACCTGTACAACAACCTGCCGCACCACGTCCACCTCACCTGGTCAGAGAAAGTCCAAAGGCTATATGATGAGTGAAATACCTCTTTTAGCTGTATTGGGATATGTTGGCGGTACTGACTGTTCCCCTCTCCAGGTACCACACACCCAACGTGGTGTTCATCAAGACGGAGGACCCAGATCTCCCAGCCTTCTACTTTGACCCCTTGATTAACCCCATCTCCCACAGACACTCTGTCAAGGTAGGCCTGGCTCTTAACAAGAAGTACTGAGCGAAGCCCTCTTACAAAGGCGCACTTGCATTGGTCTGCTTGCCTGTGCGTAAGAACTGGAGGAATATTAAAATGAATGATTAATTTTTTTCACTGGCTGCCACTGCAGTTGGTCTCTTAACATTCAGACAATACCTTGAAAATGATCAGTAATTAAAGTTGAAAATTGAATGGTTGAAAAAGATGGCAGAGAAAAGTGGTAATATTTTTGTTTTTATATATATTGAGCTGAGCCGGTTTAACATTACCATCCCCCTAACAGGTCTTGTTGTAATGTCTTGCATCCACTTACAGAGTCAAGAGCCCCTGCCTGATGACGATGAAGAGTTTGAGCTGCCCGAGTATGTCGAGCCCTTCCTCAAGGAAACTCCGCTGTACACAGACAATACAGCCAATGGCATCGCTCTGCTTTGGGCACCCAGACCATTCAACTTGCGCTCTGGGCGAACCAGGCGCGCCATTGACATTCCCCTCATCAAGAACTGGTGAGCAACCTGCACCAACATCAGTTGCAACAGGAATTTGTGATTGAAAAACAATCACATTTTCTGTCTTTTCCATTGAGAATTTGACCTTTTTGATCTTCTCGGCCTAAGTTAACAATAGCTTTTTAACAAGAAGATCTAATCAGTGTTTTTTTGTGTCATTTAACAGGTATCGTGAGCACTGCCCTGCTGGCCAGCCTGTGAAAGTGCGTGTGTCGTACCAGAAACTGCTCAAGTACTACGTGCTTAATGCTCTCAAACACAGGCCGCCCAAGGCCCAGAAGAAGAGGTGAGCAGTTTTTATTTTTTTTTTATTTTATATTTATTTTTTTACAGCCTCATATGTCTGACTGGAGCCAATACTGTATTTAATATTAATGGGTTTTTTTTAATTTTGCCTATCAGCTAGATTGTCTTTGTAAAGGTTTGTTCTGTCTCTTGGTTGGCCTCCAGGTACCTGTTCCGCTCCTTCAAAGCCACCAAGTTCTTCCAATCCACCAAGCTGGACTGGGTGGAGGTGGGCCTGCAGGTGTGCAGACAGGGCTACAACATGCTCAATCTGCTGATCCACCGAAAGAACCTCAACTACCTGCATCTGGACTACAACTTCAACCTCAAGCCCGTCAAGACGCTCACCACCAAGGTACAGTCTTTATGGCAGCCAAGTATGTGTCACTACTGAGCTTTACTTCCAGGCATGGTGATTAATAGGTGTTTCATAAAAGATTACCCCAGCTAGGAACCTAATTGGTGGCCCCACTATATTGTGCTCAGTATGTTCCCTTTGAAACCTTAGTTAATTAGTTTACTTATTTGGCACCCCTCCCTCACTCACTCACTCACTCACTCACCCACTCACTCACTCACTCACTCAGAAATCTTTTTTTATTTCCCACTCAGAAATCTGATTTTAGTCATGATGTTAATTATTCATCTGTCATGGTACTAAGAGAATGTTTAGACTATTGTAGCCTGTGTTGACATAGCACGTCTCTGTGTGTTCCCATCCTCCAGGAGCGTAAGAAGTCCAGGTTCGGCAATGCCTTCCACCTGTGCAGAGAGGTGCTGCGTCTCAGCAAACTGGTCGTGGACAGCCATGTGCAGTACAGACTTGGAAACGTTGACGCATTCCAGGTCAGGAACTAGGACCATTTCTACACAGCAGGGCCCCTCTGCAGCCCAACCATGCTAACCTACATTATTCCTACTCCTACAGGATGGTTTTATAAATTCCTAATCCCTGGACTTTACCTTTTTATTGTAGTTGTCTGATGGGCTGCAGTACATCTTTGCCCACGTGGGCCAGCTGACAGGCATGTACCGCTACAAGTACAAGCTGATGAGACAAATCCGGATGTGCAAAGACCTGAAGCACCTCATCTACTACCGCTTCAATACCGTAAGTATAGCTGCACAGAAAGGATTTCTTTTCCCAAACTGTCAAAATGTTGAGCGGCTCTTACTAGCTTGAATGTACAGCACCTGAAGACATGTTTATGTATACGTTTGTGTTTTCTATGTGTGGTTGACCAGGGTCCTGTGGGCAAGGGTCCTGGTTGTGGTTTCTGGGCTCCTGGCTGGAGGGTGTGGCTGTTCTTCATGAGGGGCATCACCCCGCTACTGGAGAGGTGGCTGGGTAACCTGCTGGCCAGGCAGTTTGAAGGTTTGCACAGACCGTTTTAATCCTCTCTTGATTTTTAGTGCACAGTCGACCTGTTATTTACAATAGGAAAATATCTTGCACATGTTTAGAGGATTGCAGAGGTAGGAAATTTTGCCATTGTAAGCAGCAACATTTCCCTGACTTCTCCTGTTAGGACGTCACTCTAAGGGTGTGGCCAAGACGGTGACCAAGCAGCGCGTGGAGTCTCACTTTGACCTGGAGCTGCGTGCTGCCGTGATGCACGACATCCTGGACATGATGCCCGAGGGCATCAAGCAGAACAAGGCCAGGACCATCCTGCAGCACCTCAGCGAGTCCTGGAGATGCTGGAAGGCCAACATTCCCTGGAAGGTTGGTGCCTGTAGAGCTTACACTAAATATGGCCGTTATCTGTCAGATGAATAAAACTGTTCATAGTGGCTGAGGTGGATAAATCCGAGTGCATTGACAATTATCTATATCTGAACGGATATTCCTAATTCTCCAACCTTTTTCGTTTCAGGTGCCAGGCCTGCCCACCCCCATTGAGAACATGATCCTCCGCTACGTGAAGGCCAAGGCTGACTGGTGGACCAACACAGCCCACTACAACCGTGAGCGAATCCGCCGCGGAGCCACTGTGGACAAGACCGTGTGCAAGAAGAACCTGGGGAGACTGACCCGTCTGTATTTGAAGGCTGAGCAGGAGAGACAGCACAACTACCTGAAGGTAATACGCAGGGGTAGACTTGAAGAAAATTGGATTATAGATTTGTACAATAGAGTTCTTTTCTGTGTTGTTGGATGAGAAGTTGAATTTCATTATTTTTACTATAGTATTATCTTAACTATAGTACTTTTTAAGAGGTTAAATCTTTCAAATGAAGAAAACATGGCTATTTCAATGTATTCTTGTGTACTGATTGCAAACAAATGGCCCACGTTTCTATAGTTCAGTAATATGTCATGAATTGAATCACTACGTATCAGCTCATGTTTAGAGTGTACAGTATATGAATTGCTGTATGCAGTGAAAAGTAGTGTAGGTGCATCTGTAGATCCCGCTCTAGCAAATAGACGTCATATTGCGGCACGTGTTTTATGTGTGTTTGCTTCACCTACAGGACGGTCCCTACATCACAGCTGAAGAGGCAGTGGCCATCTACACCACCACGGTGCACTGGCTGGAGAGCCGGCGCTTCTCGCCCATCCCCTTCCCCCCGCTCTCGTACAAACATGACACGAAGCTGCTCATCCTGGCCCTTGAGAGGCTCAAGGAGGCATACAGGTAAGATGCCAGCAGCCCGCCTATAGGATGCGATGCTGCGATTCTTTCGGGCTAGCAATGGGCATGCTAACATGACAAGCTTATCAGCTAACATCAAAGATTTTATATTCACACTGGGCTGCCAGGAAGGTTTTTCTACGGTGTTGAATTTTGTGTCCCTGTTTCCCCTCAGTGTGAAGTCTCGTCTGAACCAGTCTCAGAGGGAGGAGCTGGGTCTCATAGAGCAGGCTTACGACAACCCCCACGAGGCCCTGTCCAGGATTAAGCGTCACCTGCTCACCCAAAGAGCCTTCAAAGAGGTCAGGACCAAGACTTCTACAGTTGTTTCTGAAAACCACCGTTTTAACAGATGAAGATAGTCTGAGAAAATGTTTTAATCGAGTATTACTAGATTTACTAAGCAAAGTTGACTGGTTGCCTTGATTTGTGCAACTTTCTTGTTACCAACATACACTTATTCCACTCTTGTCAATCTAACTAAGTCTTGACTGTTGCCGCTCCCTCTCCCAGGTTGGTATCGAGTTCATGGATCTGTACAGCCACCTCGTGCCCGTGTACGACGTGGAGCCCCTGGAGAAGATCACCGACGCCTACCTTGACCAGTACCTGTGGTATGAGGCGGACAAGAGACGCCTCTTCCCACCCTGGATCAAACCCGCCGACACCGAGCCCCCACCGCTGTTGGTCTACAAGTGGTGCCAAGGTCAGTCCTCTGGCTCCTCATGAAGGACTAGAGCTGTGGGTGGGGGGAATAGCAGTGGTGCATGTGTTGCGGTGTCTAAAGTTGAGGGCAGTATGATTGCTTGACGATTTAATGAAAATGCCCCTTTTGACCCAATATGCCCCTTAAAATTGATATGGCTGTTAGGTCTTTCAGGGATTATAGTTAAAACGGTCAAACATCGTCTGAATGCTTTCTTGTAAATGCTCCGCAGGCATCAACAACCTGCAGGACGTGTGGGAGACCACAGAGGGCGAGTGCAACGTGATGCTGGAGTCCCGCTACGAAAAGATGTACGAGAAGATTGACCTGACGCTACTCAACAGGCTGCTGCGTCTCATCGTGGATCACAACATTGCCGACTACATGACGGCCAAGAACAACGTGGTCATCAACTACAAGGTCAGCTGAAGGCAATTGTGGAATTTATTGTGACTAGGTTAACATGCAGCCAGATATTAAATAGATATATTTCTCTTCCTAAATAATCTTAATGATTAATTCTGTAGAAATGGCTTATAAGAAAAAGTCAGGAATGGCGGTGCCATTCCAGTCCTCCAAGGTGGATGTTTGACATGGGTAAATGGAAAGGTTTTGGTTGGTGCTATTAGTCATTACTCAGTCTTCACAAACATTGACTCATGTTTTAAAGGTCAAATGTATAATTGTTACAATTAAAGGAATTGGATAGTGTGCTAAGACCCCAGGTTAATTGTTGACGTTGTCTGTGTTCAGATGTAAATCAGCCATGATTTTTGTTCAACTTTTCTGTTGAACAAGTGAACACAAGCACCCTCTAGTGGGTAGAAAATGTTACATATTTAATCTTTAACCCAACGGATCGATATGCAACATTTAATTTCCCAGTGTTTAAAAGCTTAGCCTTGCAGCTGGATACAAAGTAAAAGTTGTGATTGCTAGCTAGTGTAAAATCCTTTTGTCTTCTCCCCTCACCCTCTAGGACATGAACCACACCAACTCCTACGGTATCATCAGGGGGCTCCAGTTTGCCTCTTTCATTGTGCAGTACTACGGCCTGGTGATGGACCTGCTGGTGCTCGGCCTGCACCGTGCCAGTGAGATGGCCGGACCTCCCCAGATGCCCAACGACTTCCTCAGTTTCCAGGACACGGTCACCGAGAGTGCCCACCCTATTCGCCTCTACTGCCGCTACATCGACCGCATCCACATTTTCTTCAGGTGAGATCGAGAGTCATCAGGATAAGTTACAAGTTTTGGAAACACGTCAAGGTTTACAAACCGCCTTGTCTTCAATCTGGATTACAATCTCAGGCCTTGTCTGACAGAGAGCGAGAGAGAGCGTGTGTCAAATGAAAGAAACACATAATTTACTTCCATACATGTTATATGTAAATTGTAAATGACATACTTTGTCTTGGCCCAGGTTTTCAGCCGATGAGGCCAGGGACCTGATTCAGAGGTACCTGACGGAGCACCCAGACCCCAACAACGAGAACATTGTGGGCTACAACAACAAGAAGTGCTGGCCCCGTGATGCCCGCATGAGACTGATGAAGCATGACGTCAACCTGTGAGTTACCCCACTAAAAACGTTTGGGTTAAATATTAAACCATTATCCTATTAGGATTATGCTTTCTTAAATTTTTTTTATTTAAACTGTCCATCCCCACTTGGAATTCCATACAGAATTCTGTGAAAACCCAAATTCCTTCCTTTTATAGTAAAGCAATAGTAATATCTTATTCCTGTGGAATAATAGGTTGTCATATTGTACACCTCCTTCCCCCTCCCAGTGGTCGCGCAGTGTTCTGGGACATCAAGAACCGTCTGCCCCGGTCAGTGACCACCATCCAGTGGGAGAACAGCTTTGTGTCGGTCTACAGCAAAGACAACCCCAACCTGCTGTTCAACATGTGTGGCTTTGAGTGCCGCATTCTGCCCAAGTGCCGCACCAGCTACGAGGAATTTACCCACAAGGATGGTGTCTGGAACCTGCAGAATGAGGTGAGGAGAAAAACCCCTATATTGATTAAAAAAAACAACCAGCCATCACAGTGCTTAAATTGAGTGTTCTTTGAGGACAGGTTGAGTTAGATGGGTTATGTAATGGCATTCCTGATCACGTTACTCTTCCTTGCATCTCGTGAAACGGGAACTGTCTTCAGACGTTCCTCATAACATTCCTCATTTGTCCTCCTTTCGTCTTGTCCTGTGTAGGTAACCAAAGAGAGGACAGCACAGTGCTTCTTGCGCGTGGATGATGAATCAATGCAGCGCTTCCACAACAGAGTGCGTCAGATCCTCATGGCCTCTGGATCCACCACGTTCACCAAGGTGAGCGAACAACCTCATCTCAAAATGAGCCATGTGGGGATATTTTCTCCTTGCTACAATAACAGTCCAACGCTGTGGGAAAAGAGTAAAATGGGTACTGAATGACCTTGTCCTAAAATGTCCCCTTTTCCCCTCCAGATCGTGAACAAGTGGAACACGGCTCTAATTGGGCTGATGACATATTTCCGCGAGGCGGTGGTCAATACCCAGGAGCTACTGGACCTGCTGGTCAAGTGCGAGAACAAGATCCAGACACGTATCAAGATCGGCCTCAACTCCAAAATGCCTAGCCGCTTCCCCCCTGTGGTCTTTTACACTCCCAAGGAGCTGGGCGGGCTTGGCATGCTGTCCATGGGCCACGTGCTCATCCCTCAGTCTGACCTGCGGTAAGACGGAGATGATGATTTACTTAAATGTAAGGTGACACTGACTAGAGTTCTTTTTAGCGGGGGGATGTCACGGCTTAAAAATTGCCCTCACAACTGGAAGAAATTAGTGGGAATTCTTGATGAATACATTCATCATTTGGCCTCATTTCCCTCTAATCCCTAAAATATAACAATTAGAATTTTAATTACATGTCATGCCAAAAAAACAACAATTAAGAGTTATTCTTTAACTTTAACTCCTGCTGGAACTGATTCTAGAATGAGCTCAGGAGCAAACCTGGGTCTCTCTAATTGGAACCTCAGAGAGAAATAAAGGGGGAAAAAAAGGTAGATTTGTGCCAAGTCAGTCACCTAATCATACAATCTTTCCTCCCCACCAGGTGGTCAAAGCAGACAGACGTGGGCATCACCCACTTCCGCTCAGGAATGAGCCACGAAGAGGACCAGCTGATCCCTAACCTGTATCGCTACATTCAGCCCTGGGAGAGTGAGTTCATTGACTCTCAGAGGGTATGGGCAGAGTACGCCCTCAAGAGGCAGGAGGCCATCGCCCAGAACAGGTATTGCCTCAAACATGGATTTGGTGCTGATCAACGCTTTGTAGATTAGATTTGCAGGCAGTGTAAAGACGTAGGCATCATAGGATCCATTGGTGTACATGTTGTTTCTCTCCCTGATAGATTAAGTGGTTTTGCCATTACCAATGTTTCCATCTAGTGGCTATAGCTTTTCTCCGCCAGCAGCTACGAAAGAATTGATACTATGAAAGCTAATAGAATTATGTGTCTTGTGTCCCAGGCGTCTCACCCTGGAGGACTTGGAGGACTCATGGGACAGAGGAATCCCCCGTATCAACACCCTCTTCCAGAAGGACAGACACACACTGGCCTACGACAAGGGCTGGAGAGTCAGGACTGACTTCAAACAGTACCAGGTAAAATGGAGACAAAGCTGCCGCACTGTTTACTTGAAACTGAAGTGGCTGGTTTGAGTTGAAATTATTGTGGGTAACTTTTAACCTATTCAGATCTTCAGTGGCTTTGTGGAAATTGATGTTTAAAGATGCTATCTGTAATATGTTAAAATCAGATAAAAATGAATTACCACATTGTATCCTAAGATATAGTATTCCACTTCCACTTTCTGTCTTGATTGTGCCTCAGTGGCTCTGTTTCCCTCTACTTTCTGGTCTTTGTTTTGCTTTGACGGCCCGTCAAAGAAATCCTCCCCTCAGCCTGCACAAGCCAGAACACTGCTTCTTGTTTTGGATTGTTGAAGTTCACCTCACTAACGCTAGAGTTGAAATCTCACAGATGGCACCTTTAAGCTTAACATGACCTACAAATCAATTTACTGCCACTAACATTTACTCTCTATTAACATTCATGTTTTGTTGTGACTGCAGGTGCTGAAGCAGAACCCGTTCTGGTGGACCCACCAGAGACATGACGGCAAGCTGTGGAACTTAAACAACTACCGCACTGACATGATCCAGGCCCTGGGTGGCGTGGAGGGCATCCTGGAACACACACTCTTCAAAGGCACTTACTTCCCTACATGGGAGGGTCTCTTCTGGTGAGAACACTTTAACACTATAAGTCCTAAGTTGTGTTTTCAATGGTGATGAGCAGGATGATTTGATTGCAATGACAATCTCTTCTGCATCTATTAAAGGACTTGATCCAGTCAATCACTTGATTGATTTTGACGTTTTTGAGGTGGTACATGCACCCTGGTGCTGCACAATGGATTCCCACAACGAATCAAGTCCGAAAATGTCCACTTACGGCATTTACAAATTACTGTTTCTAAACGCAGGCTAAAACTATTTTGCACATGACATAATGTACAATGTTTCATGCTGTGTTGTGGCTAGCCTAGTGCGACAGCTGTTTGTAAAGTTACCGCACATGTCGAACTCCCTACACATGCCTCTTTGCAACCGAGGACCATGGTGCTTGGTTCAGACAACCTGTGTCATTGCCCTTTGCTTCTGTTTGGTGACCAGGAAGAAATAATGAGGAGTGGGACTTTAAACACCTGTTGTTGATGCGTTGTCTGTGTTTCACTTTTAATGCATGCCATTATAACTGTTTCTTGTGTGTTGCTTGGCTCCAGGGAGAAGGCCAGTGGTTTTGAGGAGTCCATGAAATGGAAGAAGCTGACCAACGCCCAGAGATCTGGTCTGAACCAGATCCCCAACCGTCGCTTCACACTGTGGTGGTCACCCACCATCAACAGGGCTAACGTTAGTACACACCTCAAACTGTATCTCTTTTCAAATGGAGTGATTTGATTTGGCCCTGAAACTGTGATGATGGCCAGTAGGGATTCTTTGATCTTTTGGACTAAACAGGCATTTCTGTTTAACTGTTTTTTCTTCTCTTCCATCTCTAGGTGTACGTGGGTTTCCAGGTGCAGCTTGACCTGACGGGTATCTTCATGCACGGCAAGATCCCCACACTGAAGATCTCCCTAATTCAGATCTTTAGGGCTCACTTGTGGCAGAAGATTCACGAGAGCATCGTCATGGATCTCTGTCAGGTGAGCTGTCTTTTTCTCTCAGACTATGATTACACCCAGCATAAAAATCCTAATCACTAAGATACTCATTCACAATTAACTGTATGCATATATCACACATAATAAACAATAAAAAGACTGGACTAATCAAAATGGTTGTGATGACTTCTGACCTCTTTTCAGTCATGTCAGTTAGATAATTCAGTTACAGCCTAATAATTGTAATCACTGTCAATTGGCATTAAAGGCAGCTGGGTGTTATGGGAAAAAACTGAATTGGTTTCTTAATAGCAAAATAAAGTAAATCAAATCATATTGAATAATTCCTTTTATTTTTGTTCCTGTTTTCAGGTGTTTGACCAGGAGCTGGATGCCCTGGAGATTGAGACTGTGCAGAAGGAAACCATTCACCCTAGGAAGTCCTACAAGATGAACTCCTCTTGTGCCGATATCCTCCTCTTTGCTTCCTACAAGTGGAACGTCTCCCGACCCTCGCTGCTTGCTGACTCAAAGTATGTATTCAGGAGCTAATATTACACAACAAACTATGTCATGGCATGAAAATGGCTTGAGGTATCCATTTAAAACTGAAATGGACACTGATGACCTCCTATCTTTTTTTGTAACTAGCTGTTAGGAAGCCATCATGTAGGCATTGTAAAGGGTCTTTTTTTTGTCTTATTCATGTTTTGGCCTACAGGGATGTGATGGACAGCACCACTACACAGAAGTACTGGATTGACATCCAGCTGCGTTGGGGTGACTACGACTCGCATGACATTGAGCGTTACGCCAGGGCCAAGTTCCTGGACTACACCACAGACAACATGAGCATCTACCCCTCCCCCACCGGGGTTCTCATTGCTATTGACCTGGCTTACAACCTCCACAGGTCAGTACCATTACCAGCATGGAAACATGACTAATTATAGAGCCTTAGTTGGCACTTATTCATCTATGGGTTGCACTGTCGCACAGAAAAGGTTGTATTTTAAGGGAAGAGGCATTTCCAGGGGCACTGTTCTGTAGCAGACCCTGCAGATGACCTCTGAAAAGGCAAAGTTTTCATTGGGAGATCAACAGAGCGTCACAAAAGCAAGCGTCTCCGAAACCAAAATGTAGTCTTTGACCCCATATGTATTTCCCCCTCTCTTCTGTAGTGCCTACGGTAACTGGTTCCCAGGAGGCAAGCCACTGATACAGCAGGCCATGGCTAAGATCATGAAGGCCAACCCTGCCCTGTATGTGCTGAGGGAGCGCATCCGCAAGGGTCTGCAGCTGTACTCCTCAGAGCCCACTGAGCCCTACCTGTCCTCGCAGAACTACGGAGAACTCTTCTCCAACCAGATCATCTGGTTCGTGGATGACACCAACGTCTACCGAGTCACCATCCACAAGGTGAGGGGCGACCAGTGTGTGTTTTTAAGTAGTTCAGTTGTTCTGCTTGCACAGTTTACAAGTGGTTCTAGAGTGTTCTTGGTATCTTCGGAGGGTTCTCAAAGAATGGGCCATAGGAGAAGAATGGACAAGTGTCGGTGTTTTGTGTTTAGTCACACGTATTCCCAATCTCTCTCTTCAGACCTTTGAGGGTAACTTGACCACCAAGCCCATCAACGGAGCCATTTTCATCTTTAACCCCAGGACCGGCCAGCTCTTCCTCAAGATCATCCACACCTCTGTGTGGGCTGGGCAGAAACGTCTGGGACAGGTACGTGCTTTGTTTTTGATACTCCGCCCAAATCACAACACTGTTGAGACGGCAAAATGTCATGGAAACGTGTTTCCAACTATCAACTTTCAATTTATGGTAGGAAGTCAATTGCTCCATAATCAATAACACTGTCACACATCAATGGACACACACACACATACCTACTGACCCCTTCAAAGTGATCACGTAGGCCCCAGCCAACCTGTTCGATTTGGAGTGAATCATTCTTGCTTTTTCTCTGTAGCTGGCCAAGTGGAAGACAGCTGAAGAAGTGGCTGCCCTGATTCGCTCCCTCCCCGTGGAAGAGCAGCCCAAACAGATCATTGTGACCAGGAAAGGCATGCTGGACCCTCTTGAGGTGAGACATGCTAAATTCTATCGTATGATAACGATGGGTGTTGATGTTTCATCTCAGTGAAATTTTTGAAGGTCATATGCACAGTCAAACTAACTGTCTACTGTCCTCCTTCTCTTCCTTCTCCCCATGCAGGTCCACTTGCTGGACTTCCCCAACATTGTGATCAAGGGTTCTGAGCTCCAGCTGCCCTTCCAGGCCTGTCTGAAGGTGGAGAAGTTTGGAGACCTCATCCTCAAGGCTACCGAGCCCCAGATGGTTCTCTTCAACCTCTATGACGATTGGCTCAAGACCATCTCCTCTTACACAGTCAGTCACACTTACATCCTGGGGCTTCATACCAGGCTTATGTAGAACACGTTTTCTCTATCTCATTACAGTTACGCTTTAGGGAAGTCAGTTTTTCAGTTCCATGTCACTTCCTGTAGTGGTTTACGACGGCATACAAACAACTGTAAACAAGGGAACATGCTTATCTATCAATACAAATGGCAATAATGAGCCTAAACGGAACACAAAAAAAGACTCTTTCCATCTCATGTATAACAACCTAAAAGTCCCCAACTGATGTTCTACTAAAAAACCTTACAGGTGCTTTCGTTTAAGAGAACATCTTGACTCATATCTCTGTGTAACTAGTGTGTCTTTGGCGGTCCGCTTGGTTTCTAGGCGTTCTCCCGTCTCATCCTGATCCTGAGAGCGCTCCACGTCAACAACGACCGCGCCAAGGTGATCCTGAAACCCGACAAGACGACCATCACCGAGCCCCACCACATCTGGCCAACCCTCACTGACGAGGAGTGGATCAAAGTGGAGGTGCAGCTCAAAGATCTAATTCTGGCCGACTACGGCAAGAAGAACAAGTGAGTAGTGAACCCGGGCTGTTGGTTCCTCTTTATGTTCATTCAGCAGCGGTACGATGTTGAGGAATGTAACCCCTTGTCTACATTACAAGTTCTACATTACAGTATTGAAGTCAGTTTCATATATTCTAAAGTCAGTTTCATATATTCATAACAATGCAACATTGATTACACATTTGTTCTCTTAGGATACCACAATATTAGTTTAACATCTGTAACTGTAATCCATAATCAATCTTAATGACTATCCCATGTTATGAACCTTTCATTAGCATACACGTTGATACTACGGCACATTGCGGAGTACAAACCAGAATTTCACTGGCGACTCTCTGGTGACCCCCTCCCTTCCCTTCTCTTC
>OMKK01041500.1:5739-24255 GCA_900302305.1 Polymixia japonica | reverse complement strand
ATCAGTCCAGTCCACGTCAGACGTCTCAGCTGACCGAAAAGCCAGCTGCTAACCAGAAAGACCCCGACCAGCCCTGTTTCACTAAGAAGGAGGTGCGTGAGATGCTGTTCGAGAGGAATGAGCTCAGAGCCAACCTCTTCCTGGTCCAGGAGGAGCTCAACTACTACCAGAGGTGAGTGTGCAGGGATAGGAGTGGGAGGTAGAGGAGAGGTGGAGGTGCGTTGCTACAAGTATCTAATTATCAGTTAGTATTACATAGTCATTAAGTGTTATTAAGTGTAATAGGGTTGTTGACAGAGGAGACAGACAAATAGTCCCCTTAACAATCACCATGGCAGGTCTATGAAAAAGCCTTAGATTTGGCTCACCAAGTATCAAAAATGTTTTGGATGGGTATCGACAAGCAGGGGATACGTGCACAACTTGCAGGTGTAATTTTGGTGCCTCTCTTAGTAAGCTATGCTGCACTTGATTTCATACATATCTATGGTATATATGATTTTACACATCATATCTATGCTGTATATGATTTCACACATATCTATGGTGTATATGATTTCACACATCATATCTATGCTGTATATGATTTCACACATATCTATGATGTATATGATTTCACACATCATCTATGATGTGTATGATTTCACACATATCTATGGTGTATATGATTATACGTGTGTGTGTGTTGTCCTCAGGGAAATCCTGAATGATGAGAGGTGTCCAGGCTTTCTCCTAGATGCCGTCCGTGCCACCATCAGGAAACAGAGAACAATCATCAAGGCCAAGATGCTGGGCATTCCTGTGGATGAATGCAGCAGGTCTTTCTCTTTCAGTTGCCCTCGTGCACGCACGCACGCGCACACACACACACACACACACACACAGGCATTTTCAGGTTTGTAGCAAACTATTTGTGAGGAAATTTGGGGACACACAATGGATTCACATTCAGAATCTTGTTTTCCTTAAAGGATAACCCGAAACTGGAGCCTTAAACTCTGTCCTGAAACCACATCCCCACACACGCTCACACACATTTTCACAGATGTTCTGATAATCATTTGTCCATTCTTTCTTGCTTTAGTGACGAGGAAGGGAAGGGCCCCCTGTTTGAGCAGACAGAGGTGGACGGCGCGGAGGAAAAACCAGCTGAATCTCGCATTCGAAACCTGTAAGTACAACTTCTACCTTCACGCTCCTACGCAGATGTCAGCAGTGTGAAACCAGTGTTGCGGTCTGAACAAAGGGCAAGAACAATTCCATGATTTGTAATCTTTTCATCTTATCAACAATTAAGTTTAAATAGTAGCAACATAGAATGATTCCTCTTTTTTGGTATCATTTTTGGTATGCTGTTCTGTTTTTGTGGTCGGTATCCCTGTTGTTTTTTTTATTTAGTGCAGGCTGAAGCACTAGAATTGTTGGACATGACTATGTCCAAATATTTGACAGATATTTTTGTTTTGGTGGAAACATGGCTAAAATATAATGCGTTTTTTTTTTAATTTGACCTTTTCTCTAGTAGTAGAGCTGTTTTTCTTGCTGCTTTGTAAGTGCTCTTACCACTGCTAAATGACTATAGCATGAACACTGACTTGAGCTTTCACATGGACGTGATCTTGTTTTGCCCTCAAACTGACATTTTCAGCCATGCACTTAGCCCTCATTACAGTTCCTGATTGGTTGGGACAGAGGGAGGGAGGGAGGTCCCTAGTTGGTCAGGCTGGTCTGTCTACTTTCTCTTGCCCTAGAGTCTAGCACTGTATGCCATTGGTGAATCGTTTTGTTATTATGGAGTCCTAGAAAGGCAGACAAAACACAAACACATGTACACACACAACATACCCCAGCCAAAACACGTGCTGATGACGCAGAGATCAACTTGACTTAACTTGTATTACAGCCAAGGTGATGAAGGCCACAAGCTGAAACACATTGGTCTTACAATCAAGTTGTTTTTTATATACTACAAGTGTTACTAGAGTTTTGACCTCTTTAGATTTTTTGCCGTTCTCCGTGCACCTTGGAAGTAGGTGAAGTTGTGCTAGAAGCCCCTACTATTACAGCCAAGGTCTCAAGACAGTCACATCATTATCAAATGAAGTCCTTAAAAAGCATTACCTTATTAATAGGGTTGTAAGTACAAACGAAAATGAATTTCAAGTTGTAGGTAATGATTAAGCAAATCCAAATGGATGATAAACTGGCCTTCTGGTTATGCAATATAATGTTAGTGACAATATATGACAATATATCAGGTAGGTGATCAGGTGATATCAGGTAAGCATGAGTTAGTTCCCTTGAATTGCTCAAATTCCAGCTTCAAAATCTTAGATTTGATTGAGGTGACTTTCACTTCACCACAGTGCCTACACCTATTCCTGGAAACTTACACTTGTAAAGACAGATCCAGGACCAGTGCTCACTAATGAGGGATAGGGACAAGGAATGAGCAAGATCCTACTGAAGCAGGACTCACTTCAGAGTAGGACTAAGGGATAATGGTTACTGAGATGGCAGGTTAATTGACAAGCCTTGGCAGCACTGAGAATGCAGCCTGTCTCTCTCTTAAGATGGCTACTGATGGTTCTATTCAGATAGAGACACTCCACAGTGCCGTGTGGAACAATCCCTATAGTAGTGGCTTTAGCTCTACAACTCCGTTCAAATAGAGACTGGTGAGAGACTTTGGTGATTCCTCTATACTCATTCAGCGGTGCCAACCCTGTAAGAACATTGCCATAACTGCTACAAATGATCCAAATTGTCTTTAATTATAAAGAAACATTTAACATTGAGTTCAAGTGAGGAATCCATCTGTTTCACACTGCTAACACTGTGTCTGAGCTAAGATGTTTGTTTTGTGTCCTGGCTTTTACTTAGCTTTAAGCCTTGACAGCAGACCTGACCCCAGACCTGTCTTATCTCCTCCTCCGCTGGCTGTAGCTTTGGTTTCCTGACACGGTCCGGCAGCAGCCGCAGCCCCACCCACATGAGTAGCTCCGCCTCCACCTGGGAGATCATTGGCGACTCGGAGGGCAATGGGGAGGCAGAGCTGCGACCATCTCCCTGAGCGCGATGCTCCCTACCGCTGGAGAGTTCTCTCTGGGAGGGTCTTGTGTTTCTGAGTAGACTATCAGAGTAGAGAAGAAGAATGCGCTTTCAAGTTGTCACACACTTTTAAACAAATCCTTCAGCTTTGTCTCCTTCACATGTCTTTTTCTGTCATGTTTTCATTTCCTCTTTTGTTATTTTCACTCTTGCTCTGTCTTCCCCTGTTTCTCTCGGTAGCGGTTAATAAGAGAGACGTCTATGATCATCTATATACAATGTTCACAGTGTTAAGAGGGATACATTTTGAAACCAATGCAGAAAAATATTCTTTCTTTTATATGATTCCAGTATTGACGGAAATATTATTCTGCATCTTAGGGAATTTATGGGGATTTTATCTATCTACAAAATGTTTATTCAGATATTATTATAGCGCTTTTAAACCAAAGATATTACCAAGGTGTATTCTGAAATGAATCCAGTATTGAAAACTATCCTGTAAATTACAGTTCTGTGCCACAAGAGGGCATTGGTTCATTTTAACAACCATTAACTATGATTTTACCAAGCATTTCATTTATAACATTTACCTGGGTCAAGGTATTTTTAACACCTCTTTACCCATGTGTGGGTATCTTTTGTCATGACTTAGCAAATAGCACTTTTACAACTATCAAGTAAAAAGACTTGCGGTCTATAACTAGTCTATTACCAGTCATTGTATGTGTGAACACGCTGTGCCCCCCAGTCTTAATGTACTGTGTATATGTATTGATTACAATTTATTTTCTTAACCTTCAGTCACTAATCCCTGTACAGAGCATAAGGTATTTGGCAGGTGTGCTTGATGGCGATGGTGCTGCCAGCAAGGGTGTGCACGCGTGCGGGGTACTCTACATATTGGTCACCATCTAGGAAGACACGTGCTTCCTCTGGGGAAATGAGACAGCGTTTGTAGGTTTTTTTCTGTCCTCAACCCTGTGTAGGTGAGAAATTATCCCAGCTACACCACAATGGCTGTGTGTCTGCCCCCCCCCTCCTTCTGAAGTCATTGCATTGTGGAATGCAAAGCCCTCATAAAGTGACAGGCCTCCGGCATTCTGTTTGTTGATGTGGGAGATCTTTCTAACAGACCATATTTTCCTACAGCACTGAGTGTACAATTTATTTTTGTAAACATGTTTTTTAATGGAAAAGGCTTGTCTACAAAAACAAATTAAAGATCTGAATTTTAATGTTTTTTTTTTATATGCTATCAAAGGTTTAAATGTGTGAGTGTCTGATATATAGAGTGTATGATAAAATAAAGTAAACTACAGTACAAAATCTTTTCTAGTAGTCTTTTCTCTTTAAATCATGATTTATGTGTGCAAGCTCTTTTTTTAGTTACACCCTGCTTACACACACTCAGATCTAGTGTCCAGTGTTACAGTCTTCTACTGTTCACTGACGTTCAGTTCCTCACATGTTCACTCCCTCGCTCACACCCAATTTACCTTCAACTTTCTGTGGAAAATACTTCATTTTTGTCGAGCCACACTTGTCGAAATGGCTGTGCGACAAAGTATAAATTGGAGTTTACCCTGAACTCTATAGTAGACAGCCGGGGAATGTTGCTGCCTGTCTTATGGTCCTGTAGATTAATGACGGCGTAGCCTGATGTTCACTGTGGTATTCATCTACAGGGTAGCATATCTTTCTGATTTATGAATTAGGCCTCCGTGTGAATGCTCACCTTGGATTATGGCACAAGGGATAGTTACATCATATCCTGTTTGCTGGTAAATGGGGGTTAATGAATAACATTGACAATAAAAGCATTGACAGTAGCTGTTGATGGAGGTGATAGTGTTTATTATTCTGAGCAAGGCACAATCTTCGCATTGCTAAAACTTAGAAGACTGGGGTACCTATTCTAACTTGCTTGTCTGGGGCCAGGTTATCAAGAACAGAAATGAACTTTTTTTTTAAATATTCCATGATGTATCAAGTTCATCACTCTCAAGTACATAACACCAATTTTCTTCACAGTACCTTTTCAAAGACCTTACTTGGACAGAAAAATTGTTCTGATCACCTTGTGATCGCTAAAAGTTCGTATATATCGTTCGTATATATATCATGAATATATCTGGATGTGTGTTAAACTGTAAGTCACTTCTCATAAATCGACAGACTCCACCTCCGTTCCGATTACAATCAAGTCCAACAATGACGTGGCCCGGAAGTTCCACCTCGTCGTCGCATGCAGTCATCCATACACATCCACCATTGTCCTTCAGTGACACACAACTTTAAGTTGGCGTTTCGTTCAATTTCACCATGCTCTGACCTGAGGCAGAATATGACATGAGAATGACATAACTTCCTTAAACAAGTTGATTTGCACTGGAGATATGAAATGATTTCATCCCATCATCCCAACAAAAACAGTGACTCGATCCACTTAGATGAATATTTTATATTTTGCACGTGTATGTTATTATGTATGTGTATGTTGCTGCTGTTGAATAAAAGCTTTTATATAATAAAATCTCCATTTTACAAGATCATTTTGTGCTGGGCAGTATTCCTGGGAGATACAAGTTTTCTTTTTTGCAATGGCAATTTATGCACTGGGTGGGCCATCATAATCTTGTTTTGAGTATCTCACAAAGAATGGATTCTGGGAAAAGGAGTACTGTGTAGATTATGGATGTGCACAAATGTCTAAGTGTGTATATGTGTGTATATGTCTGTGTTTGGGTAAATGTGTATGTACTTGTGTGTGTGTGTGTGTGTGTCCATCTTTAAAAAGCTCTGGGTATGGATGAATAGGAGGAAGTGGCTCTGACTTCCCCAGGAAATGGGAAGAGGAAACCCAGGGGCTTGGACGTCTCTGAATGCCCTGGGCCCGTAAATTGACTCACACAACTGCAGAGAGAAAGAGAGAGAGAGAGGGAGTGAGAGGGAAGTGAGATTGAAAGGGTGAAGAGTAGAGAGTAAAAAGGATACTCCCTTCCATTGTCCTCCTTTCAGCTTGGAGGAGAACAGGCTGGAAGAGATAGAACTAAACTAAAGAAAGAAGAGAGGAGACTGAATAGTGCAGTTGGACATACTGAGACCGAGACCACAAGGTTTTTGGTCCCTGGTTTTGGTTTAGGACCGGGGTGGAGATGGGGCCTCTCCTGAGAGCTCTGAGGGTTCTGCTCTTCTGCTCTCTGTCCTCCACACAGACCCTGGACCCCGCCGGGAAAAATGTCTGCCAGAATCTCAGGTATACGGTCGCTTTGCCATCTCTACTCGCACTTTTCTTTGTACTGTTTGGTCAGCAGTAGTCAGATGCTTACAGAAGTGAACGTGTCACTGGAAGTCACTCCTGCAGTGTTTAAGAAGGTGAACTAAGCGTCCCGTCTCGAAACATTCACCATTCCCTTGAGCGAGGCTTTTACCCTCCACCTGCTCTGTAGAGCTCCCCAAACCGTACAAGTCGGTAGCTCCTAGGTTTGAAAACACTCCTTCTCATTGTAACAAACCCAGGCCACTGCTGTGATTGGGAAGGTTTTTAGCCAGTTAGCCGGATTACGTAATGTATAGTCAAAACTGCTAACAGTCTCTTTATTTGCCAGAGTCACATCTTTGTCATTATACTCTGATGTCAGCTGTACACGCATTTTTAATACTGTACACTCTTCCCATCGACGTACAGGGACCCGTCCACCTTGGTGTGCTGCACTGGATGGCGACAAGAGGGAAAAGAGTGCACTACACGTGAGTTTCACTGTTCAGATGAACAGACGTTTAGGGGTATTTTGTTCACTACTTCGACTTCTAGTGCTGCTTCAATATTACTGTTGTGTATTACTGGCTTCTCAATCTCAGGTATGGTTTTGTGTGTTTTTTTTAGCTGTGTGCGAGGGCGAGCATGCCTGCCAGAAGGATGAGCTGTGTGTGTATCCTGGTGTGTGTCGTTGCCCACCTGGCTATTATGGAGCTCACTGTAAAACACGTGAGTCACAACAAGCTATTTTCCCTCAGTTGGAATTAAGACGTGCTGTTTGATTTACAATAGACAAATTGTACTATATACTGTATGTCTGTATTATGGGGTAAAATTGTGAATTGATTCAAACCGTTGCTCAATAAAGTTGAAAATAAATTCCAATAAACATATTGTAAATGTATAAACCTATCTATCTATCTATCTATCTATCTATCTATCTATCTATCTATCTATCTATCTCTTCCATTCAAACAGTGTGGCTAATTTATAATATTTCAGAAATTATTAAATTATGGAATGTTAACTACTCTTACTAATTTTATTGAAGATATAAATGACACATATGCCAAATGTTTATAAGAGCAATGTACTGTCTAATTTGTAGTCTGATTATGTGCTGTATCATCTATGTGTTAGTAGATGACTTGCTAAATGACAGCCGTTGTGTTTTGTCTGGTTCTGCCAGGCTGCCCTCCTGAGTTCTGGGCCCCAGACTGTCGTGAGCTGTGCCACTGTCATCCAAACGGCCACTGTCATCCCGTCACCGGCGAGTGCACCTGCAACCCCAATCGCTGGGGTCCACTGTGCCAGTACTCCTGCAAGTGTACCCATGGGCACTGCCACCCCGTCCACGGCAACTGCACCTGCGACGAGGGCTGGTGGACGCCCACCTGTGCCAAGCCGTGCCAGTGCGTCAAAGGTGGCTCAGTGGGGCCTGTCTGCAATCAGATGACGGGCGGGTGCCAGTGCCACAGAGGGCACTGGGGGCAGAGATGCAGCCTGACCTGCAACTGCTACCTGTCCCTGTGCCACCAGCGGACCGGGGTGTGCGAGTGCCAGGGAGGCTGGTGGGGACCCAACTGTGACCGGCGCTGTAACTGTGACCTAACGCACAGCCACTGCGACCCGGTCGACGGGCAGTGCCTGTGCCAGCCAGGACACAAAGGGGTCTACTGCAACCAGCCCTGCGAAGCCGGCAGGTACGGCAACGGGTGTCAGATGAGGTAGGTGTGTGTGTGTTGGTAAAAGTGAGAGGGGTGTGTTTATGTTTATGTGCACGCCTGTTTAGGAGCCATGTATTTGATTTGTGTTTATTTGTAATATTCATCCGAGCCACTAGGGGGTGTATGGTAAAGGCCGAGGCTGGCTACAGCAAATTTAAAGTGTAACTACACCCCCAGGTTTGAGCCTAACTCTACCTACTGCATAATTTTGAAAAATGCTAAAAAGTGGGCTAAAAGGGGCTGGGAGGAGGGGAGGGCGTGGATGTCCGAGGCAGGAGGGCAGGAGCCCTTTTTTAAAATTTAAATTTCATGATGTAGAGTAGTATAAAAACAACTCTATGTCAGCATTGGCCTTGCAAGGCTCAGGCTGATTTAAAACAGCAGATGGCAATGAGCCATTTTCAACCCATGAAATGCCAATTTTTATAAATTTGGTGTCAATGTCAATATTAACACCAGGATTGATTTGTTTTATCATAGTACAGTCATATAATTTAGTTTACAGCTCAAAAAACACATTTTAGCATACGCCTCTTTAAGTTCATGTCAGGAATCACAGCTATTGCTGATGGGAAAGGAGTAAACAGTTTTTGACTGTGCTTGGACAAACATCTTATGGCTGTATTTGTTCAACTTTGTGTTGAAACTTATTGGAAGTGACGGACAATAATGAGTATGGACACTGGTGAGAAAATAAACGGCATATGATATAAAGTATTGGTAAACGCTGAACATCGTTTTTCTGAGCACACATCTAAACAATTAAGCCCAATTAGCAGCCAGTAGTGGCTAAAGTGTAGGACATAGTCACTACGCGCCTGTATATCCTGTTATTCCCCATAGTGCTTTCTATCACTCTTCATTGTTCGTTCCTATCTCTGTCCCATGTCCCAAGTTGTGGTAACTGCAAAGACGGCCAGCCGTGCGCAGCCACTGATGGTGCGTGTGCTACCTGTGAGCCCGGCTGGAACGGCACGCGCTGTGACCGCTCGTGCTCTTTCGGTTACTATGGTGACGGCTGCCAGCAAAGGTGCCCACGTTGCAGGAACGGTGAGGCCTGTGATCCCAGAACAGGGAAATGCTGGAGGTGTGATCCTGGATGGACTGGACCCAGGTGGGCAAGCATGTTTGTATGCTTCCATGTTTGTGTACAAGGGCCCTTTTTGCCATGTCTACCTTAGTTAAAGCAATGGTTAATATAGCGACTACACTCTTGACGTGACATTTAAGGTTATCGTTAATGATTAGAGAAAGAATATCAGTTGATGAAATGTCATCATGAGTATTGTAATACCGACATATTTGTTTCTGGGTCATCGCGTCTTGCAAGGTGTGAGGAGACCTGTTCCGACAGGACATATGGAGACGCCTGCCGTTTCCTCTGCAGCCCTTGTTTCCACGGCAATTGCCATCACGTGACAGGAAGATGTGTCTGTCACCCAGGCTTTCAGGGAGAGAGGTGAGAGGGCTGGGAGAGCAAAGCAAAACAGAGCAGAGCAGACCTTAGGGCTTATGGCCAACCACCATTATTTGCTAATCATGGGAACTAATATAGTATACATACTGTGTATATACTGTATATATATATATTTTTTTTTTTCAAAAACCTAGTTTTAAAACAATTCTTCTGACATAAATACAAGGACAAAAGACCCAGGTAATAGTCAGTATAGCCCGAGCTGTTTACTCCAGAAAAATACATGTCTCATCCATTCAATATAGTTTCATTTTTAAACTTTATCTTCAAAGCCCCTGTTATCAATGGTATTTAACTTCGATTCATAAAGTGGTTCGCATTTCAATTTAGCTTAGTCTGTTTCAGTGTTTGCATAATATTATTGCAGTTATTGTTGCCATGTAATTAAATGTTACTCTGTTTTGTACTAGTTGCAACAGCAGTTGCCCTGCATTCCAGTATGGCCTCAACTGTTCCTCTGTCTGTGACTGTGGAGAGGGTGTCAGCTGCCACCCAGCCAGCGGGGCCTGCCCCAGCAGTACGTCTGCATCCATCCATCTGCGTGTTTGTGTTTGTTTGTGTATGTTTATATGTGTGTCTGCATCACTTAATGCACCTGAACGGCATTAGGGGTTTTCTTCGTGTTTATTTATGTGTGTACGTGTGTGTGTACGTGTGTGTTTGTTTGTGTCAGGTGGCCGTGGGGCTCTGCTAGCAGGTGTGCTGGTGCCTGTGCTCCTGGTGCTCCTAGTCGTGCTCTGCTGCTGCCTGTGTTGTGGAGGAGGCCCTGCTGATAACAAAGAAAGGTCTGCACCGCCGTTCACTCTCTACATTTAGGTTCGGTCTGTTCTACTTGACTACAACTTGACGTAGATGTGGGAATGGGACAGGACTGGACTTGGGTTTGTTGCGTTGCCTCTGGTTCCAAAATGTTACTGACATCCATGAAATCTTGGGCTTTAGTTTAGTTTAGCAGTTTGGTTTCATGAAAAGCTACGTACCCACGAGGCTTTGGGGTTTGACCGGAATATTTTGGGAGGTAGGTTTAGCTGGGCTTTAATTTTCAAGTTCAAGTCAAGGTCTACAGTTGACCAGCCATTACACAAGCTACTCCTCTTTAGCCTCTTACTGCAGCGTCTAACAGTAGAACGTTATTTATGTAAACCTCAAACATCTGAACTAACCAGTTAAATGAAATGTGGATGCAGTCTTGCCACAAATATCCTATATCCATGTTAAAACATGATAATAATTTACTTCACAACCTAGAACATACATGGCTACAGTAGATGCATGTGTATGCCTTTTTCATGTTTTAGAAAATATTTACCAGTTGCCAATATTTGATATAACAACAATACATTGGCTAGTTTGATGTATCAAAGTTTATTTCTATGCGTAATGTACTGAATCTTTTGCCTGAAGACAGTTCTGAAGACAGTTATGTAGCAACAAATAACAAACAAAATACATGTTTTAATGTCTTGAACCTACTCATATCCTGCTCTCTTAGGGTGACGGTGGGTGATGGAGGAGCGTCGGTTCGGATGAAATATCACGTCTATAATGTCCTGGCCAACATCAGTGCTTCCCTCCCATGTGTCTCCGTTTGGTCCTCCGGCTTGCCTCGCGTCACAGGTCAGTCCGACAGCACTTTAGAAAGGTGGATACACTGTAATTTATAATGTCTTCATCTCCATATGTTAATGGACAGAGCACGATCATTTTATTTATTTATTTACCTTTATTTTACCAGGTTAGTCTCATTGAGATTAAAAATCTCTTTTGCAAGAGAGACGTGGCCAAGAAAGCAGCACAAAGTTACAGATACACATATTTACAACATTATAGATTGAAAAAATTCCAAAAAAAGACACATCAAATTACACATTAAAAGCAGGCAAGATGATTTCTAACAAAATGATCACTTATGGGTCAAAACATTTACAGATCTGCATTTCATTTTCCTCCATGACTTTAACCCTGGCTTTAAAATTGCTCAGTGAGACAATCTCCTGCAATTTCATAGTTTTTTGAAGCTCGTTCCAGGCCACGGGGGCAGACAACTGGAAGGCTTTTTTGCCGAACTCGGTCCGAGTCTTTGCTACAGTCAGCAGGACACTGTTTTGAGAACGAAGCCGATAATTATTATTGTACTGAATACAATAATGTTAATTATATAAACCTTTTTGAGTTAGTTATACTATTGAAATGTGTATTTGGACTCTTTATTGACCCAGGGTGACTAAGCACACTTCCTCATTTTCAGCAACACCTTGCTTCACTTTCACTTGGTAACAGACCTTCACACCTGGGAGCTGCTGCTCAGTACAAACATAGTCCTCTGCTGTTTACTTAACTACTCCAATACTGCAGTCTGGGGGTTAAAAAAACGTGCTGAAACTTGCTTTCTCATCAAGAGCTCATCGCTCTACCTTTCAGGCTCCTATTGTCCAAAGTATTTTCTTTTTTTGTTTTGGCCCTATATGAGCCTGAATGGAATTTCGCTTTAGAAAGGGCTTTCTGAATAATAGAATCATTCCTGATTCATGGAATTAACTTTATACAACGTTTTTGGGGATGTTGTAGATTAATTAAATGGACAGTTAACATTTCTAAGAAGCCCATTTTAATACATATACTGTAGTGGGTCCTTTGTCCATCTGAAATGCCTTGGTCTTGGTTGGTGAAATATTGTAAGCAGAAATTGTAAGCAAATGCAGGTCAACAGAACAAAAACTATTTATCTAACAATTGTATGCAGAATCTTCCCAACCCTTTCTAACCATTTTAACAGGCATTGCTTTTCAGAAAAATGATTTTAGTCCAACTGAGTTCAACTTACGTTGTTATTGCTAACACGCTTCAAGCAACCCTGGCATGAGCTTTTTGGATGGACTCTTTTTATGACAAATAAGACTGGCTTATTGGAAACATCTTTTGCCTGTGTAAGGTAAAGTACCTTTAAAACTAAGAATTGTTTTCCTGACCCCCTGTGCCCCGCTCCTGCCACAAACACAGTATCTCATCACGACCCGGAGCTGACCTTCAACCACAGCTTCATTGAGCCCCCATCCTCTGGCTGGGTCACTGAGGGCTCTTCCTTTGACAGCGATGAGGAAGAGGGAGAGGCTCTCTACTGTGTTCCTCCAAGGGAAGGTAGGGGCAGAGATTAACAGGCATTTACCATTCATCCATTTGCCTTACATTGCCCCCTTTTGGTAGCAAGCAGAGTCTGCTATCACTGCAAATCACACCTACACACCTACTTTCTCTTTTGTACAGACTTCCCAGCGGTGGTGGGTGGCGAGTTCCAGGAGATGAGCTCTAAATGTAACATGTTCTTGGACCCATCGAGCTTCAGTGGTGAGGACATGGCTGCTCTGCCCTTCTCCATCCCACGCACCTCTAGCATTGCCAAGTCCAAGCGGCCCTCCGTCTCCTTCGCTGAGGGCACCCGTTTCAGCCCCAAGGAGCGCCGTGGCTCAGCTCAGGACCTCGGTGCTCCCCCCGGACCCCCGCGCACCAAACCCAAGTCCCCCTGGGGGGTTCTGATGCTCTCTGCTCTCCAGGCCCAGGGAAGTGTGGCTAGACCTGGAGAGGAAGATGGAGCTGAAGAGGTGGAGAGGGAAGAGGGGCTGGATAGGAGAATAGCGGACAACCAGGAATCAAGCAGTGAGGCAGTGGACCAGGAAGAAGACAGCAACTCGATCACCCCGTCTCGCCCCACTCTGCAGGTTCCTGGGACATCGGGACGAAGACGTACTATGTCCAACACTGCTGCCCATAAAAGTGTCCAGTCGCTAGCAACCGCCTCTGATGCTCAGGTAGGGATCACCGATAAAATCACCACAGTGTATGTGACATTGGGTAAGGCAGGAAGGCCGGAATCTAAGGTAGAGGCCGGCTCTGATGGCCCCGTTCAGGCTATGCTGAGACGGCTCGGCAGCCTCCAGAGAAAGAAAGATCAAGACGTCGGCAAGCCCAAGCCGAGGGGGGCAGATGGGATTACCAAACCACCCAGGAGGAAGCTTGGGGCCAGGGCTAGTGTGTGGGAACAAGGGGGGGCTTCTGGAGGGGAGGTTAGCATTTGCAAGCCTAGTAGGAGGAAACATACTTCCCTCACCTCACCTGGCACATTGGGTGTTAATGACACCCCACTATCAGAGTGTGCCACTCCAAAGAGGCCGTTGTCATCTATTTTAAAGAGTGTGCCCGAGTTGGCTTCAACTGACTCAGGCTCAGAAGTGAGGGCGGAGGAAGCAAGGTTACAAAGTGGGGGCCCCAAAGTCGGACAAACTGAGACAAGCAACCAGACTGTGCGATCCATGACAGATGCTGGGATACTCACTGAGGTCATCGCTAATGAAGGGGTGGTGGCCAGTGTCAATGATGAACCCAGCTATGAAAACGTCATGATGAAACACTTGTAACGTTTGAAACATAACTTCAACAGTGGGCCTCATTCATTTGCATTCATCAACTTTACAGACACAAGGACTTTAATAAATCTGAAAAGTTATGCTGTGGATGCTGGAACTCTGCTGTTATTTGGTGAGCAATTCCCTATACGTCCATCTTACGTATAGGCATTAATGCTGTATTTGTGGCTGAAGCAAAAATTACAGTAACCCTTAAAGAGACTGAACAGGATCTTGGTGAATGTGTCATGCCCCGAACCCACCGGAAACGCTTCCATCACTTCCGCTCCCATGGTAACGAATGCCGGACGTGGAGCTGATGTTTCCGCTCTGGGTGGAATTTTCTGGTCGTCCGGATGCGCAATCTCATAGAAATAAATATACGCACAATTTCTGCATCACATCGCCACATATTAATGTTTCACGAAATGCGTCCTGAAAAAGCTCCGTGACCTTTGTTAGTCTGGTGGGTTCAGTTCTGCTCAAATCTGCGCGCAATAAGCGTCTGTGCGCTTGTAAGTCTTGGCGGGTTTGGGGCATTCGTATTTTTGAAACCTCTTGTTTTGGCCCCAGATGGTCAACGTATAATTCTTACATATATAATCTATGAACTAAATCCCAGGTTTACCTCATTCTGCAACAGACTCTTTAGTTTACCAGCGCAGGATTTAGGTAACCATTTCCTCCTCCAAGGAAGCTATAAAAGTAAGGGTCATTGCGTAGCATGAACGCACATTGGTGCCAAATGTGAATTTCCTCAGATATCTTGTATATTTTGAATTCATTTGTATGTGGCAACCCCTCAGCCAGGCTGAGAACTGAAGTGGAGAGACGGCTATCTGAGGAAATATACATCAACCAATATATTAAACATTAGCTAGTTAACAATGCAACAAATTACCGATGATTCTGCCATCCGGTAAGCCATCCGAGGAAATAAACGTAGGTCATAAACGAGGAGATGACGATCTTATTCACCTCAATGTGGCCGAACTGAAAGTTTTCACACTTGGTACCAAGGTGCGTTCAAGCACTACGCAGTGACGTAATGACCCTTCCTTCTTTTTTAGTTTGCTTGATTCGGTTGTCGAGTTTGGTTGTCGACTCGCATGCCTGTGACATGATTCATAGCTTTCACCTGCTTTTGCACTGGTTCACTGAGCTTGCAGGGCGGGCCAAGATCAATCTGTTCACTCATAAATAAAATAATTTCAACTTAATGTGTAGACTTAATGTGTAAAGCTTTCATTATAAATATCATATTCAGACAGGTAGCACAAAAACATCTAGGTGCATTTTCATTTTATTGACTACAATTCACTGGATATCTTTACATCATTTCATAATGGCTGATCTGAGTTACGCACATGTAATCAATCTAAAAATCTACCAGAAGACCAAGGATGTGCTAGAGAATAGAGGCACGGTACAGACAATATTAGCCTGTTATATATCTCCAAAAGTGCAAGCAAGGTCAATAATCTAATCTTACATCCAAAATGTAAATGTGCCAACTGAACTGCCTCCAACTATGTCTACATTTGTTGAACAATGTCAAACTATTTTATTATTATTAAGTCACCACCTGCTCATTTAAAGAGAATCAAAATAAAAGTACTGTGTCACTTGGCAGGGGTACCGATTAAGTAAAGGTTCACGAAAATAAAGTTAAAATGATTGATGAATTAGTATTGTTCATGACTTTCTGAGTTCTTGGAATCTAGAGTTGTTTGCAACATTGTTTTGTATTATCTCATGCCAGAGGATCTATGTTTATTTTACTGCCGTTGAAAGACAGAAGTAAATGACTGGCACAACATTCCCACACTGTTTTCCTCATACCCACAAACATATAATTATTACATGTCAATGAGGAGATGAAAGACACATCTACGTGTTCCCATAATGAACTGTATTTCTGAATCCAAAACACACAGCAGTCACTCAGCTGAACTACCATTTTAAAGGTTGCGCATGGCAACATGGATGGAAATACAAGCGAGAACAAAGGCCAGGAAAACGAATTCTTATCCAGTGATTGACAGAATAAATTATACTGTATGTAACCATGCAAATAAATGTGACTCAATACTTTCAATCAACGCCTTCTCTGCAATTATGTCAAAACCACAGGAATTTGAATAGGCTGTACTATCACTGTTGAGTGATAGGTGGCATTTTGCCCTCACAAATACAGTATATTATACAGTATAACAAATTCATACGTCCAATTGGCATCATAAATATGGTATTGTGAATTCCTAAAAAAACAAACCAAAATGACCACAGAACCTGCAGTGGAAGATTCACTTGGTTTACCGTGTTTGGCTTGCACAATAGCACTCACCAGGGGCAATCTTACCATTAGGCAAAGTTAGGTGACTGCCTTAGGCCCCAGCAGCTACGAGACACCACAATGGAAAACAATCTCATCTCATATAGGCCTGTTATTCACCCGCCGCCGCCCTAGGCCACCACTAGGCCACCCTGCTGCCCACAGTGATGATGCAATAAGATCTTGATAAAAAAAAGCCTCAAATTTATTTATCCTGCACAGATTTAGTAAAGTTCACCAATTCAGTAGAGAGAAGGATGGGGCTGCTGATGCCCAGCTCTGGGACCAACTTTGTAATCTCTCCCCTCTGGTTTTGCTCATGAAGTTATCTTGGGCAGCTGTGTTAAGCAGCAAGTCTGGGTAAAAGTAGGTCAACTGACAGTGAATATAGATAAAACCAACAAAGTCCATGGTGTATGCAAAATTAACCAATTGAACTTTGAGCATAACAAGGCCTGTGGTGCACAGTGGTTGGACTTATTGATCTCCAATACAGGCTGAAGTTATTTGATGAGTTAGTTGTGTGTTGCAGTATGTAATAGTTAATGACACACTTTCACATTTTTATACTAATGCAATGATTCATGCACAACGTAAATATTTTCATCTTTAGAAATGCACAAAGGGGAAACAAGCTTTTGCAACCTTGCAGCTCCATTAAGATACATGAATCAAAACCCTTGAAGAGCAATAGACAAAGCTTTAATGGTAAAAACTGTGTTTTGGCTTTAATAGTCTTCATCAGGGTTACAGATTTGTAAAACCTAAGAAATGTACAATTTAAATGACTGTGAATCATCTCTGATGTACATTTCTTGACATCATTTGAACACATTTTTAACACCAGTGAGTACAGAATGATACTATTTCTTCTCTGCCCCAGTGGTGTCTGAACAGCCGAGCCAGTACTTGGCGATGGACCTGGGATATGGAGGACTAGCAGGGTCAACTCTTTTGGTCTTCAGGTCCACTCTGTAGTACTTGTCTACAAAACACACAAAAAAATAGTCTGATATGTACAGTATTTGCTCTGTGATAAAACTTGTGAATAGGAGTGGGATATGTGATGACTACGATGCTATAGTTAAAGACTAATTCTGTTTTTTTCTCGAATTATCAAGATGGTTATTTGGTTGTCTCATTTTGTTTTGTTTGGTTTTGTTGACGATGTGCTAGACGGCGACTATCCTAGAAATCCAGTTTTAGTTGATGCACTTCCTTTGTACCATAATTCAATCCTTCCATTTCCGCAGGTGATCGAAAATGGCACACAAAATTGAATAGTAAAAGCGAGGTTACTAGGGAATCGATCTTAACAGCGATGGCTTCATTCTTCCATAGCCATTACACTATGCAATCAAAATTTATTTCATAATGATATGTTAAAGCAAAACTCCTGTCTGTAGTGTCTTTAAGAATAATAAAACATTTAATTACAAAAAAAGATGGTTGTTTGGTCTGAGATTTCTCAACAATGTGTGACAAAACATGTGGGCAAAATATCCAACAGTATATTTCATTAATTTAAATAGGACACGAAGAACTTGCTGCCAAAACTACACAAGGAGAATGCTTGACAGAAACTACAGTATTAAGAAACTTGTACTTGGCCGGAATACATTCTTAAGGAATATCGTGTGCTTTTATTACTGCATTACCTCCTTTAAAGAAGAAGACACTCTGTAGAGGGTGGCCCCTGCGTATCAACTCTGGGTAGGCCCTGTCATCTCTGCGGAGGTTGTATCTGGAATCGTAGTTGCCGCTGTTGTATTGACGGTAATTATCCGTCCGTCTGTCCTGATCCCGGTCCTGATCCCACCGTCGGTCCCAACCTCGCCCAAGCCTCTCATCTATTTCCATCCTCTTCTCTGCCAGCCTTAAGCCCATGTCCATCCCTCTCTCAGCAAAGCCCTGGCCCATGCTCATTCCCCGCTCAGCCATGGATTCCCAGAAAGGTGAACGGCTTTGCCTCCGCCGCCCCCACTGCTGCCCATACTGTTGGTCCCATTGCTGTCCATATTGCTGATACTGCTGGTTCCACTGTTGGCCTTGTTGACTCCACGCCTGCTCGGGAAGGTAGTCGTTGCGGCCCACTGTGGAACTCAGTGGGGCGACATAGATTCGGCCAGCTAGAACAGCATCTACTGGCGACCTGATGCCCTTCCAGTCCTTGTTAATGAAGTGGTGGCCACTGTGATGGTGAGGCACTAAGGAGGAGAGCACAAAGATGGACAATTATTGCAGTGTAGGATCGAAAAATCCAC
>OMKK01041498.1:0-11452 GCA_900302305.1 Polymixia japonica | reverse complement strand
TTTTTAAATTTTATTTTTAAAATTCCATGTTGGGTTACATTAGCATTTACCTTCAACATAAAATGTTCAAATGTTTTCTGTTAAAGCTTAGTTTAATTCATAATGTGTGCCCCTTCTTGAATTTTATTTGCAATCACAATAATGGAGGTGCACCTGTAGTGCAGTTGTAAAAAGCAAAACTAAATTAAAAATAGTTGTGAAAATTAACACTGGTGTTGGGGCTGTCTACAATTATAGCCAATCAAATCAGCTCCTCTCATTCCCTTTAAAAGCAATGATTATGCGGTCCTCACCAGACACATCTCGACTAGTGCTGTCGTCTTGTCCGCTGACCTCATGGAAAAGGCCATTTTAATGACAAGCGAACCAGTAGTTGTGAATTGTGGGAATTGTGTTCACAATTCACATTTAAAGTGAGCCAAGTTCGGTTCACTTTTGAGGGGTCTCAGTTTGTTTAGGGCATTCACACACGGCCCAAAATCCATGGGAACCTCACTGACTCCACTTAAATTGCCTGAAAAAAAAACAAGCGTGAAAACACCCCAAGTTTTGTTCCAAAAAGTATCACAATCTTCATTCAAATGAGTGATAGCACGAATTACATTTTCATTGTTTATTGTTAATTTCATTGTTGTCACTTGTCAGTTGTAAATCCAAACAGGCCAATGGAAACCCTGCCCTGAACCACTAAAGACACCACCACTCAATGATAAAACCACTATAAGTTTCAATAGATGGTGCAAATCCAGGCACATAGCCAGCCCCCCCACCCCCGAGCCCCGAAATCCCTATGGTCTGTCCAATAATTTGATTGACAGTTACTGTGTTTGATTATGTGTCACCGCCCCTCTAGCCTAGCCTAGTCATACGACTTTCTCTGCATCCATCGTGATTGACAGATGATAAACCTGTCAGTTAATTTGCTTCCAAGCATGATGTATCTTATTGGTGAATTTTGTAAAACAAATAAAATCACATGCTTTATTGCTGCTCTATTCAGACCAGTTTTATTTATTTATGCATTGATAATTATCTATGGGTCATTAATACGTGACATGTACCGTCCGATTGGGTATTAGGCTATAGTATTAGTATACAGTATGGGAAGGGTTAAGGTAGCTTTTGGCAGTGTTGCCCGACCGCCCAAAAATATCTTTCTGGCTATGGGCCGGCGCAGATCTGATGCAATGGGGGAGGTGCTAGACTCTGGCACAGGTCTTTTCACCAAAACCAGTATTGGCATGCCAATGCTAGTAACTAGGTTGCTATAGAATAGACGCAACAACAAATGCCTTGTTAAAATATTTTCTTTGCACAGTTTATTTTTCCTTTGAATAGTAAATTGATTTAAAGTATTGTCATGGTGGACAGCTGGTAATGATGGAGATTGCTGGAAGAATAACCTTCAGAGGTGCATGAGCTTCTTACGCATGACATGTATCTGGATCTGTGACAGCCAACTGGATGTGTAAAATATAAAAATAAATAAAATGTAAGTGGCATTTGATTCTCAACCATCATGTGGTTGTGTGCTGGGGAGGTGGCATCAAAGCCGGCTCAATAAGCTAGTGTATAAGGCGGTTCTGTCAGTGGACTGACCCTGGGCTCTGTGGAGGCGGTAGCAGACGGGAGGATGAGGACTAAACTGAATTCCATTTTAGACAATCCCTCCCAACCCTCTATAGTAAGCTGATGCAACTATGGAGCACCTTCAGCCTCCATCTCATCCCCCAAAGTGCAGCACAGAGCAGTGTAAGTACTCCACTTTATATTACCCTGCATACACACTATCCTGTATTCTGTAATATACGTTATAGTGTTTTTTGTGGTTCACAGTTACAGTATTATTATTACACTTGTGCAATAACATTTCTGTGTTTTGGTGCAATATTTTGTTTAGAGCCTTGGTTTTAAGTATGCTCATTACCCGTCCACTATAATATAATATATATGTATTTCCCATGCGATTAATAGTCTCCAACGTATTGTGTTTTTTTCCTCAAAGGTAATAGGATTGAAGAACCGTTCTTCAGGTGGGGTATCTCCCTGCCGGTCTGTGTGGAGTTTGCATGTTCTCCCCGTGCTGGACCCCTACTAAAAACATGCAGAACATCATCCTGTCCTGTCCCTGACCAAGATGTGGAACTAGGAAACCAAGAGGAACTGGTCCTAGCTGCCCCTGGAGGAAAGGCCAGCCAGGATGGGTCAAAAGCAGAATCCACATGTCTCCGGCCACATACAGTATATGTGTGTGTGCATGCCTGGCCGCTCCCTGCATGTGTGTCGTTGACAATAAAAGACTCTTTGAATCCAGTTAATAGTTTAATCTTTAATCTTAATGAGAGAGATGTATAGGATACCTTTTGTCAAACTCAAGCCACGCCCCTAATCCCGCCCCTTGACAGTTTTATTACCCCCCTAAGCCCCGCCCACATTCCAAACATGCCAACTGTCAGCGGAAGTGACAGGCTCTTGAGGGGATACTATCTGCAGTGGAAAACAAAGTACTTGATACCAAATGCAAGTAGAGTGGAGTTGAGCCGGTACTATGCAGCGCCTATTGGACTCAGTTCTCTTTCTGGTCCACTTCAGCTCCGATGGGGCCTCAGTCCTCTTTCTGTTCACAGTATACTATATAATATATACTATATATGTATAATATATATTATATAATATATATATAATAATATATAATATATACTGTACTAATACAGAACTGCAAATTGGAGGAAAACCTTAGTGTTTCTGTGTGTTATAGACAGCTGCCGTTTGATGTGATGAACTCGTCACTCTGAGTTCTGAGGGCTGAAAGGGACCAAGTGTGAAAATACAACAAGTTTTGTTCCAAAATAAGATATTGATTTGAACGAAGTGTCACAGACTCTGATAGTGATAGCACCAATTACATTTTCATTGTTAATTTAATTGTTGTCAAGTTTGTAAATCAAGTGGCCCGTGAATGTCATTTAGAAAAATGTACTCTGATGCCATCTTCCATTCTTATTAGCCTTCAGATTTGATGTGATTCTAGGGGATGTGAAAATTTGTAGGAGCCATTTAGAAGCGCAATCATCTGGAAGTTGTGCAATTCTCTGAAATAATCTGATGAGGAGAGCATGACAAAGCACTTTATTCATTTTTGTAACATGTAGCAAACTTAGCTTTGTTCACTATGTAGAAAACAATGGATACATGAGCAAGCCCTAGCAGAAGGGAGGGAAGACCCCTAGGGACAGGATCCCTCCCTACATCCTGCTGACCTTTGAGCTCTGATGAATTGTAGTCAACTGGAAATCCGTTTTACCAGTAACTGTAGTGAGCTGCCACCAAAACTGTTAAAATTGCACAGAGTTGTGGAATAACAGGAAAAGACCTATAATGAATAATACATGAAACTTTTTTTTTTAAAGTGTTTCTATCACAAAGCCTGAACAAAAACTGCTCCAAGCAGGTTAGGTGTTCAGCATAAGTTACCGTGGTGATACACCCTGCCAAGGGCGCAGAATTTGGTACGCCCAATATCCAGTGAAGTATGAATTGTCCCTAGCAATAATTAAAAAATTAATAAATAAAAGAGAAAGAAAGGCAACTAAGGGAAAACAACTACTAACAATTACTTTCAAAAGAAAGGTGAACACAACTAACACAGTTTAAGAATGGTTTAAGATAATATCAGCAGTTGTTTAGATTGAAGTCAGCCTGGAGCTTGGAGAATATTTGCATTGTATAACATAAATGAATCAGTATCATATTGATCAGCATCATAGCTACAACGTCATATGACATAATATGATGTTTACAATACGCACATTTCTTCCTTATACACCGGAAAGAGAGAGGACCAATGATGTTTCTGAAGTTATGAGGTTAAATGATGTTGGAATACTACAGGATATTTTCATGCAGAGATTCCCAGGCTTTCTTATCTTACAGGGTGAACTGTGTGTCACACCCACCCGAATCACACCCAGAAAACAGGAACTAGATCAGAAAAACTCATCCGCCAGAGTGATGGGTGGGGTTGACATTGCTGCTCACCACATATGATTTTTACATTTGGTGGGTTGAACTGAACCCAGGGTTTGTGGGTGACAGGGGTATGTGTCATAGCCTGCTAACCCTCCTTTTTCCACCTTCTGTTTATCATACCATATAAAAGGTTTGGTCTTTCTTACGAGAGCAGGCCTTCATAGACTACTCTGTTACTCCATGTATGTGTTCTCCGCATATATGCTGAATAAACTTGAACTTTGACTGACTGACAGTCAGTATGGATTTAGGTCAGGTCAACATCTATGGCACAAATTGAGTTAATTGAAGAAATAACTAATTGTCTGGACAGACATAAGTACACAGTTGGATTATTTATAGATCTTAAAAAAGCATACTATTGATCATGATATATTAATAAATTGGAAAGGTATGGTATGAGAGGGGTTGTGTTGAATTGGTTAAAAAGCTATGTAGGAACAAGGCATACAGACTTCCATTCAAGTTTTACGTTTTTCTTTTTAAGTTTAAGATGTCACACTTGGCTTGATGTGTTCTTTTTATTGTGCAAACATTTTTTCCAGAAACCTATTATTTTTAGGTCAATCAGATCAATAGAAAACTTAGTTTTATTTTTGTGATATGTCATGATCAAGTGCAATTAACAATGCTGTTGTTTACAGAGAATGTGTAATGTGAATTGTTCCGAGAAAGAATGGCAGCCATTTTGGACACTGTCTCTAATTGTATATACTTTAAGGTGTGTGTGTGTGTGTGTGTATATATATATATATGTACATGTATGTATATAAATAGAAAAGGCATGGGATCAAATATGTGTTCACTTCTTCCTACTCTTTTTCGGACATGTAATATTTCCTTTTTTTAAGAATTTCCTGTATGTTATTTTCCGTTTATTCTTGTTTTGTTTCTTACTTATTGTTCTTTTTTGTTGTATGTTTGAAATAAAGGCATTCAAGTCAATTAAAAAACAAACATAACGAAAGTGAGGACCTCATTTCCTGGACAAGTTCTAACGATGTTATGGCTGACTCACTTCTCGGTGCTTTGTGATGAAACTGTGGTAGGTAGTAGAGACGTGAGTCAAGATCAGATTCATTCTTAACTCCATCAGTCTATGTTATGATTGTACCATAGAAGTTATTCTAACCTGCACCCAGTCAATCTTACAACTGTCCTCCTGTGTCCCAATATAATCAAGTGGTTTAAGTCAACCGCCTACATGACCCATATACACATGCTGCTAGTTTAGCGAGGAATCCTGCCAGAGCTTTCTCTCCCGTTTCCCTCTCTGCTTTCCTGTCTGAATAAAGAATACAAATTGCAAAAACGTGAGTGGACCACCCAACCACTTGTAGTGGAAAAAACTGCCCTTGCTAGCGGAGTTTGGGGCTGAACAACTCATCAGCAGTAGGTGACTGAGTCTTTATAAGATCTCACCAATTCCTTTTATGAAAAAATATAAGAAAACAAACTTGTCTTAATAGGTAAAATGCCATTGTGTTGTGCTACAAGAACCAAACAAGATGATACAATATCACACATGCATTTTTATTGTACATCAAACCAGAAATAATAAGTGACCGTGAGTCAAAAGACTATTAGGTAATGATTTCATCATGTAAACCCAAAACATATTCTATCGAGATGTCTGCCATAACAACATAAATCATTTTAAGGGGAACAGGCATAATGTACACTCACAAACAGAAACTGAGCTTCTGTGAATTAAGAGCGAAAAGCAAATCAACTCTAACACATTCATTACATCTGCAAGGATTTAATTTCTGCTAACAAACATACCAAGCGGCTCTGGCTTTGTATAGCTGTCGTCCCAATACAAAGTCAAGACGTTTAAAATGAAGAACTCCTTGTGTCAGAACTTGTTACAACACTAAACTCAATTCAAAATGTGTACAAAGTTAAAGGAAATCGATGGGAAACACAGCTCACAAAAACAATACCCACCTAAATTAGAAAGCCTGAACAAAAACCCTGACACACACACACACACACGGACCCCAACACACAATGATACATTTAGAGTAAATGGGGCTTATGTTTCAAATAATTGGGCAGATCCACATAAATACACAATCTCTCCCTTTCTTTCTCTCTCACACACACACATTCCCATCACAAGAGTGAATCAATATTAGGCTAGGTTATTTCTTATGGTAAAGATTGTAAATAAGAAGTCATCTTATCAGGTGTGTCTTGGTGATCGTGGGCTTGTAAATCCTGTTGACTGTAATGTGATGAAGGGCTATATAAACAAACTTGACTTGCCTGACCAAGAATAAGAATGTGAACCAGAATTTCAGTCTTTGTTTCATAGACTTTGTCATTAGGGGTTAATGGTGAAAACCCAGATGTATTGCACTAGTTTCCTGTAGCACTCATATATCTATGACTCAAACTGTGGTTAAACATGATAAACAGATGAGCTGAACCATCAAAAACAAACTTGAAACGTCACAGGATGTTGAGTAACTTCTATGACTAAGGTTCTTCATTCGTAACAGGTCAAGATATAAATAGCCTGCCCTCTTTTTTTTCAAGGGAGTGCAGCATTAACCTGTCATGAACATTGCAGGTATAATTTCTTATTAAGACTATCAGGGATGCACAGACCAGGTTTTTGAGCTACTGTGGGCCAATCTAACTGCACTGAACAACACGTACATATTAGTGATTCATGCCAACCGATATCTTTTCAAATATTCAAATATTTGAAAAGGAAAAGCTATATTCCAAAGTTTTTTGATGTCACATTTAGTGCAATGCATCTTCACAAAACTTATAATATGGCAGTATTTTTTTCCTTGATCTGCATGTCATAGCAACATTTTGAGTGGAAAAGAAAATTAAAATGTTTCTTTCTGACAAGTGTGGCTCAACCTTTACCAATAGTTTGAAAAACTCTGCAAATAACCTCAATTAAAACTTGAAAAATGAAGCAGAGATCTCAGTTGTAAACGTTAGTCGATTAAATTAAGTCTGTCGTTACTAAGCAGAGAAATGTTTGCACTATCCTGTCAGCAGTGACACCTTTGCCTGCACCTTTCATTTCTGTTCTCCACATAGATAGCGTTGTAGCCTGTAGCATAGTCACACCAACCAGCTACACCTTGCACAAGCTGAGCTTCAATGCTACTTGCTATGCTTTCTTGGTCATGGTCCTTGCCGAGTTTAATTATCCAACCAATCAAGCATTATTGAAATTCCGAATATTAGCCTACATTTTTACAAATAATCCTACTGAAATCATTTTGACTTTAAGCTGTATTCTGTTGTAAGGTTTCATACTTGTGGTTAAAGTGTCAGCTGTAGGCAGAGAGCTGGGCAGATGCAGCTGCATGAAGTCAGTTTATCTGGACTGCTTGTCTTTGTCTTCTCTCTCTCTTGCAGTGAAGCTGGATGCTGACATGCGGCACGCAGTCAAAGAACCAGAGACGTATAGCTTATTTCAAACTATGTGGAGTTTTATATTAAGAAATGTCTGTGTGTACCGTCACTACCTTCCATCCAACCCCCAAGTAGTGATGTCACACATATTCTGCCTACAATCCAGTATTGTTATTACAGTGTGAACAGATGCTCATTTCTGACCCAACTGTGAGGGTCCTGGACCTCCTCCCTGGCCTGTAACCACATCCAAACCTTTATTGCTGGTCTATTACAGGTTTGTTTGCTATATTTCGTCATCTTAGTAATTTTATATTTACACTGAAAATACATTTAAGTTCACTTAACTTGTAGAATCAATATGGGTGTGCTGGTTGCACACATGCATATTTATGTGTGTGTGTGTGTGTGTGTGTGTGTGTGTGTGTGTGTGTGTGTGTGTGTGTGTGTGTGTGTGTGTGTGTGTGTGTGTCCTCTTTGGTGTAGCCTCATTCCTATCCCCTCTCCTCCTCTCTCTTCAGAGAGGAGTGTGACCCCCCGCCTTCTGAGGGCTCCCAGAAGTCCATTCTCACTCTTTCCTTTCCTCGCTTTCCAATGCTCTCTCGACCCTCTCTGCCTTCTAATAAGGGGTGAGCAACACTGTCAGCCACCGCCTACCTACCAGTATGCCTACCAATCACGTGCCAACACCCACCCACTCCTGACTAGCCAGCCAACCACAACCCAGGAAACCAACTCCCCAAATCTAAATGGACCTCTGGTTGTGGGACTGGTGTTCTTGCATTCTGAAGCAAACTGAATTTTTCCAGTATAGTTCTGTTTTGGACAGATTTGCCCCTTACCTTGTTGAAATAGACCCCCATTTATGACCCCCATTTAATTATTTTACTATTTTAAGGTGAAATTCAAGCACTTTGAACGGTTTATATTTAATTAGTCCAATAATTCAATTTGTACCTGCCTCTAATTCTCTTCTTGTTAGGCTTATCAATAAAAGTATCTTTATTTTTGTATTAGGTTTTGACAGCCTCCATTTCTTTTTCAGCCAAACCCAGCCAACCGTTGTCAACCCAGTCAGACGCAGATCCTCTACCAGAATGTCTCTGGTAAATTCACACCTCTCACCCTAACAGACACACACACATACACACACACACACACACAGTTTGACTGAACTGTGGCATGTGGAACGCAGCACATGATGCACGTCATCTGCCACCGTCGGGGCCACAACAGTGCCCTAGCACGCAATTAGATTTGCGTGTAATTCCGTGCTGTTGGGCAGCATTAGGATCATGTGTGCGCTAACTGAATCCTTCTCTTGTTTGATGTTGCTGGGCAGCCAAAGCCTCAGGCCTACATGATGCCTCCCCCTCCGATGCACTACAATGGCCACTTCACCGAGCCTTACACATCCTCGCAAGGTAAGCGTAGAAAATGACCTGCGGCTATGAAATTGAAACGATGTAGTTGCGATGGGTGTCGGAATTATCGACAAAATCGTCTTCGTTTCCGTTGAGATTAAAGTGGCAATCTTCGAAGATTTTCATTTCAATAAATGTCTGTTAAGTCACTATCACCAAATGAGGTAACACAATGGTGATTGAGCCTATGACCCACTGATTGCATTTGCAGTAAGTCTGTGGCGACTTTCCCAGCATGCATTCAAATTAGTTAGTGACACGTTTTCCCTTTTGAAGTGAAGTCCAATTACACACCTGCAATTACCGCTTTTCGCCATAGGTGCCGCCAAAGACAACGAAACTGAGATCTTCGAGATTGCCACTTTAAATTCGAATGCTTTTCAGGTTAATGGGGATTTATCGTTCTGTGACCATGCATGTATGTGCTGTCTGTTTGTTCTCCTGCAGACAACCTGTACATGAACAATCAGAACGGGTACTACTACCACTCCCAGACCAGCCTGGACCGCTCTCCCCTGGAGTACGGCAGCGCCGGACGCCTCCGCAACGGCAGCGTGTACAGCGCCCACAGCACCAGCTCCCTCACCAACCCCCAGCACTACCTCCAGCCGTCGCCCATGTCCTCCAACCCCTCGATCACCGGCAGCGACGTCACCCGGCCCGACTACGTCCCCACGCACCGCCACAGCGCCCTCATCCCGCCCTCGTACCGCGCCACGCCGGACTACGAGACCGTGATGCGGCAGAAGAGCCGCGGCGCCGGAGGCGGGATGGTCCTAGCCGCCGAGCACCGACAGAGCCACTCCATGCGGAACCTGAACATCGGCAACTCGTACGCCTACAGCCGACCGGACCCTCTGGTTTACAGCCAGCCGGAGATCAGGGGGGAGCACGGCGGGGGGACCCAGCACCACCACTACCCCTTCCACCTCAACTCCAGCTTCCACAGCCCCTCGCCGTACCCCTACCCAACGGACAGGAGGCCCGTGGTGGGGGCGGTCAGTGTACCGGAGCTCACCAACGTCCAGCTGCAGCAGGCACAGGAGTATCCCGCCCCCAACATCATGAGGACGCAGGTGTACCGGCCGCCTCCTCCCTACCCATACGCCCACCCCCGGCCCGCCAACAGCACGCCGGACCTGTCGCGCCACCTGTACGTCAGCAGCAGCAACCCGGACCTGATCATCACGCGACGCGTGCACCACTCGGTGCAGACCTTCCAAGAGGACAGCCTGCCGGTCGCGCACTCCTTGCAGGAGGTGTCGGAGCCTCTCCTTCTCGCTGGACCCTCGCACAGACACCCCCACCATGCCCAAAAGCGCAACTCCATCGAGATCGCCAGCTTGGCCTACGGTCTGGAGGGAATGAGGGTCAAAGAGAGGACCGTGTCCTCCTCGGCAGCTGAAGCCGCCACCCCACCTCCGGCCCACCGCGGTGGTCCCTCCCAGGGCTCCCAGCTCAACGTGTTCTTGGAACGTACCAAGACAGAGGATGGGGGTGACATTAAGGAGGACGTGCGCTACGGACACAAGAAGTCGCTCTCCGATGCCACCATGCTGGTTCACAGCAGCGGGGAAGAGGAGGAGTTCGAGGACGACAGCGGACGTCACACGCCGCTTTCCCAGGATGCGTTAGCGGCCATTCTTCCTGATCAACAACAGCACCAACACCACAGCTTAACCTCCCTCTCCTCTCTGACGCCTCAGCAGCAGACTCCCCTAGAGCCTCCGCCTGCGTACCCTATAGGCTCCTCCCTTGACCCCACAATTACCGGCAATTATCAGGCTCACCCTCTGATCCAGGATGTGGAGCCTCGGTACCTGCTGTCAGAACTCAGGCAGCCCAGGATAATGCCCTCTGTGTCAGAGGGAGACCTGAGTGGCCAGGCCAAGCAGAAGGCTAAGAAGGACTACAAGAAGAGGCCCGTGTCGGACGTGCCTGCTGGGAAGAAGACGGTAGAGGGTCTGCCGCCTCCGGTGAGTCCTCCCCTACGTCATCTAATGAGCTTCACAGGCATCCCGTCCCGCCCTTTTACTCTGCCTAAGCAACCTTTAGAGGCTGCTGCTCCACGCTTGAACAAACACCGCGCTGGCCTATATCAATGCCTCTCTTTACCGTTTTGTTTTTCTGGCAGGTCTAGCCTACATAAAGGCATGATTAATGACTTCGCAGTGAGTCAGTGCATCTTATCAGCAGGTGGAATATACAGTGATACTGTAATGTATTAGCAATGCATGTGTCAGTTGATCTAATGATGATATATGGTAAAGTGATTCTCAAAAGCTGCCCGTCTGTCTGCTGAAAGATTACTCATTCATGCATTACAACGTTGCACATTGTTTGGCTGACACTGTCTTACTATGCAGTTGCGTAGAAATACCTGATGACAGGCCAGTTTCTACCAAAACCACACTCCCTCTGTTGTACAGGTGTCCACCGTAGTAGTCGGGAACAGAATTGTTATTCCCCCACGGTGACGACATGTCTAAACTCTTCAAATACCAACATTCTGCGTCTAGAAAAGCATGATGGGTAATCTCAGGGGGCAGGCAGTGAATGACACACACACACACACACACACACACAGGTTCGCTTGAACACATGGCACG
>OMKK01041491.1:43792-55780 GCA_900302305.1 Polymixia japonica | reverse complement strand
AATGACAAAATGTGACATGTCACTGTCCAAGCTGTCATGTGACACACGGCATCGGCAGTGCGCCTCGGTGATCCGTCAGGTGGTAGACTTTGTTTACCCCCGACACTGATCACTGGTTGCCATGGTGTTGCTGCTGTGTGACGTTACGATTGCTAACCACACCCCCATTTTCCTTTTGGAGAAAGATTGAGGGGGAATGCAGGAAGTAAAATTGGCTTGAGGACGACTTTAAATTGGTAAGCAATCTAAATGCGGACTAAATGTGCATTGCAGGTACAGTAACTAGCTCCAAAATACAGTGTGTGTGTGTGTGCGTGCGCACGTGTGCATGTTATCCAAGCCGGGTGGGGAGGGGACAGATTTGACATCTAAAGTGAATCCCTAGGCCATGTTACTCCTCAGTTCCCAATAGATGAGAGCAATGTCCTGCAGAGATTGGAAACTGTGGAGTTGCTGGCTCCAGGATGGCTCCCTGTCCCCCCCTTGCCTCCCTCCTGTAGATGAATATGAAATCAGAAACAGGTATAAATATTTATGAAATGCATTATTCTTGGATTTTTTTTTTTTTTTGCTAAAGCGGAGGTGAGGATGATTTGGCCCTGTCTCTCTCTGTTTCTCACACTCTTTACAAAACCTAGGTGAGAAAGAGACAGCAGCAAACCACCTCTGTCAACTGCAAACACGCTTGCGCACACACACACCCACCCACGCAAACACACATACACACACACGCACACACACACACGTGTAGACAAGAGTTACGCATGCGTGATGCGTGCACGGCCAACTCGCACACAGCACACACACACACACACACACACACACACACACACACACACACACACACACGCATGTGGCCATCTCAGTTTAGAAAATGGCTGAAAATGCGAGGGAACTTTGTATACAGTATAATGAATTATAATATGTATCCAACTTTACATATAAATTGAACATTGAGTTTCTCCATCTTTTCAGCACCAACACAAGCAATGCCAAACTTAAAGGAATGGCTGGAGGAGTTGTTAAACAATGATAGTTTTCTAGAAACACTAACAACAACAATTTATTTATATATGTATCATGCTCTGGATAAAATGTGGCACTGTAGCCCAACCTTGCAGGATAATGTCAAGGACAGTAATTAATGACCCCAAAAAGCGTGAGGTAAGCCAGATGTTGGAATTTCATCAAGTAGATATCTGTTATTTACACTGAAATATTTTAAGTGTGATTGATAACCTCCATGGATGAAAGTTTCCCATAGATTTCAGCTCTTCTTTTTTGGCAGCAAAGGAACCGCTAGCATGTCAAGAACACTTGGTTCAGGCCAAGAACACGGGTTTGCTCAATGCATCATGTATTTGTCTGTGCATCATAAACCAAATCAGAAAGTGCCAGAAAGTGCCAAAAAGTATTTCAGAAAAAAAAGAAATGTTTTTTTTTTCTTCAAAGACTATGTCCTCACATACAGTGAGCTTACTGTGGACTAAATAACATGTTTTCACTCTCAATTTTATTGCTTAGTGGGCAGAGCATACTTACACCACCAGATTTGGCATGTTTGATTCCATCCAAGCTAAAAATGTTAAAAGAATACACTTAAAAATTCCCCCCTTTGGACAACTTACTGGTTATGTGATGAGAACACAGACACCAAAACCTTCCGTCTATTTTCGGTAGATCGTTTGCTCTGGTAACCAATGCTAACGCTTTAGCACGCATCAGGCTAAGTAAATGTAGGCGACTAGCATTATGTCATCCAGACAGAAAGGAGTGAGTAGAGCTCGAGGTCATACCTGAAGACTGCCTCTAGGACAATATTCCGTTACAATGCAGATGTTTGGAGGGTCAATGCAGGCCCCAATGAATCTGGTGAGATGGTTGAACTGAACGTCTCTCATCTGAAAATAACCACAGAAACACATCACAGCCGTAAGTGTAAATCTTTCCAGCTTTATTTCTCCAAACCCCATGGAAATAGAGGTAGAAGAGGACTGATGGTTCATTTATAGAAAAGTTTTTAAATACGCTGCCAACAGTTCATCAGAATAGTCTATTTACAGTAGGCTGGTTGGCACAGTGTCTTTTCTACGTGTTGAAAAGCATTCCTGCATAGGGCACCTAGTTGACACATGCATGTGAATAAATTGGCCTTGGAGGTTATGAATGAGCTAGTGTACCGAAGAGCTACAGCAGATGAAAAAAAAAGAAATCCTTGAGGTGTTGAGAGTATGTTCTAACAGTAATATCAGAGCAGAGCAGGCAAAACGTGGAAAAAAGCATGATCGCTGCTTCCATGCTCTGTTGTTACGACGTTGGATGTCTTCCAAAAACAAATCATATCAAATAGAAATGTGTGAAAACAAGGGAATGTTTGGGCTTGTTATCGAGAGGCAACTTGAGGAGTACTATGACCGGTGTTTATGTTAAAATTCCACATGGTAAGTTCTTTCTCTGATAGGAACAAGTTATATTCCTCCACACACCTTCCTTCCCGGTCCATTCGAGTACGGAAGAGCAATGCTAAAAGCTCTTGGCAGCCGGTGTCAAACATCCAGAACGGTGTTCATAATTTGTTTTGCTTTTTTTTTGCCTTTTGTTTTTTGTTTGTTTGTTTGTTTGTTTGCTTGCGCGGTTCACGGAGACGCGGAGGTGAGTGGCAGCTGCTTGCACACCAAAAACGGGGAGTTATTCGCTCCTGTTTCACGGCTCGGGAAAAGTTAGCCTACCCTTTGGCCTATATAATTTCCCCTGCTGAACGCTAGTGGGGGAGGGAGGAGCAGGGGAGGAGGAGGAAGAGGCGGGGGCAGGAGGAGGAGGAGGAGGAGGAGGAGAGACCGCTGGAAGACAAGTGGTTAAGTTTCCATTGGCAGGCCCCTCTCTTCCCCATCTGGTTGGCTTTTTCATGAGCTGTGGCTTAACAGCCGATCAGGCCCCCGGGGCGTCTGAGACGTTGCCAGCTCAGACGGCTGGCTCTCCCCTGCGCTCGCCTGCCGACCGGCCCAGAGGCCACAGAGACATCCAGACCCACAACACTCCAATCCACCAGGCCGTAGCTCGCAGGAAGGAAAGAAAGAGAGAAAGACAGATAGCAGAAAGAGAGAGCGTGCGTAAAATAATAAAGAAAGAAAACGGAAAACAAGAGATAGAATGAGAGAGAGAGAGAGAGAGAGACAGTAGAGTACAGTGGAGGAGAGGAAGGCCTGATCCGCCAGCATCCATCTCATTCATTAGAACCGATGTTGATTTTAATGTTGTTTTTTTTGTTTTTAATTATGGGTTTCCCTTGGCCGCACGGTGTTTCCATCTCCAAGCCACATTAATCGTGTGGATTTTTCCTCCTTATCACTGTCTCATAAATAGTCATTTTGCAGCGCTAGGGATGTTTTCATCAACAGCTGTTGTCACTAATGTTCAATCAACTCTTAAAGGAAGTTAACTCTTTGTTTCGAGTGCATGTTTGAAGTAATAGGCGATATCCTGTAGTTGGGGTGATCAAGGCTTCCCTTTGAACAAGCTCATTATGAGCGAGTCCTGACATGCTGAAAAACATTTTAAAAAGAACTTTGAATCTTGCATGCAGTCCTAAAATCTTCCTTTTTTTTTAAAGTAAATTAAACAATCTGCCAACTAGGTGAGAAAACCTCCCTTTTTTCCAGTGTACTAAACCTCGTTTAAGAACTTTCTTCTTTATTTTTCCTTCTTACTTCACCGTCTTGAGAACATTCTTGAAACGAGACAAGTTTCACTGGACACAGGTGAAATTATCTCACAACATTGACATCTTTGTTTTTGTTTTTTTTTACTTCTTTTTACAAAATGAAATAATTTAATAAAGAATACAAGAGGAACTGACTCGTTCGTTAGGACAGATGCATTTTGCGGTGCAAGAGGGCAGCATAAAACGACACGACATCAAGGTAACATACAACGACTACAAAAAGACACAACAATTTGTTTCACACAAAGGGTTAAAAACACAGAGACAAACAGGTGTATATATACAGTGTAAATAGATAAGTTAAAAGCAGAGGCATTGGCCAATAAAACAAAGGCAGGCTGCCTTGGAACAAAGCTCTGGCCAAAATATTCTCCGACGGGGGTCCACAGCCAAGTCCGTGTCTATTTGTGGGTCCTTGCTTCAAAAATGTTTGGGAACTCCTGGCACAACAGACATCCATGCTGTCCGAATGCACAAAGCTTTAGAATGTTGCATGTATTCATGTTCAGTGATACTATGTGCTACAGTCCGTAGTATGCGTTGTTGTCCTTGCACAATGTGTGCCATTGTGTACTGTAAACTGTAGGTTGTCAATATAGCTCTGCATCAATGTTATCAAGAGAAATTCCTGTATATTTATCGTACATGCCAAATAAAGTGATTCTGATTCACATTTGATATTCAGTGGAAGCGTAGGCCGGGGGGGATATTTTTCTGAATGGACACCGGCCAACTAGTCTGTAGTGTAGCCATACTGGCCGAATGAAAACAGTGATGGAATATTGAATGTATATATGTTGACGGACACGTATAGTCCACTGCTCATAGTATGTCTTGAGCTGTTGTTTTGCATCCCGTGTGAGGCCTCGCTCTTCTTCTACGTGTCAATCAGTACCATGTGAGCTATGGCATGTAGGTTGTCAATATTTCTGCACTAGTGCTGCCAGCAATTCCTGTAACAATACTGATGTTTGGTGATTAAATTATTATTATGATTATGTTTTCATTTAAAAAAAAAAACAACAACAGGAAATTTTAAATATGCTGAAATAGAGTTACCAACTGCAATGGTTTAGAAATAAAATTTTGGATATTGACTTAAACTAAAAGCTAAATGGATTAAACCCGACTGAACCACACCAAACCTGACAAATAGTGAAACATATAGTATTAATGAGAACTTACATGTTTGAGCTCGAACAACACTTGTCTGGTCAGCTCTATCCTCTTCTTGTTGACATGCTTGATGGCCACCAAGTTCCCCTTTGTGACAAACGGAGGAGACAGAGATAGTCTAGTTTGAATGACAGGTCTTAACAGAATAGAAAATACAGAATACACAAATGCGACTATGAAGGAGAAATGGCTTAGATTAAAAAAACGCCCTGACTGAGTTCAGTTTATCCGAGGCTCTTTCATTTTACGGAGAGAACAAATTGAGAACACAATAAAGACGCCAATGGTGCAAATTTAAATAAAGTTTAAAAAAAAAGAGTCATATTTACAAATCTAAGTCATATTTGATTAAAGCACAGGCAAAGACCATGGAAATTAGTGGAGGAACAATGGGTTTTAAATCTAAGAGTTGTAGCTTGCGGTCTAGCCCGCAGGTACACATACATTTGGTGCTTATTTCAGGCTGCAGTAGATGAATAATTCTATCTGTCACTTTGATATGTGAGGATCCATAAATCCACACAGGGGAGTGAAGCAGGCCGAATTCCACCGAGACACAGAACATGACAGGCTGATTGGTACAATAGTAGCAATTGTAAAAGTTGTGAAACCCAATACAAGCTGACGCTTGAATCCTTACAGGAACCGTATCTTTATTCAACAGTCACGTGAAACATGTTTCCGACAGGCCGCCCTTGTTAGTGACTGGTGAAGGTAAACAGATGTTGATGGAGGCTGCATGAAGGCAGAAATATTTTCAGGGTGATGGCTGAAAGAAGACAAATCTTGCTCGGTTCAGGAGCGAGGACTATTTTCCAGCTCTTGCAACTGTTCAAGGGTTTCGCAGTCTATCCTTCATTGTTTTAGTTTTTTTTGTACGTCGAGAATCTCTAGTGTGGAGCTTGAGCGGGCAAAACACGGGGAGGGAGCTCTCTCTGATAAACACGGTACTTCAAATGCTCCATAAGCATTTCGACAGTACCGTGATATCAGCATATATATAAAAGCTGCTACTAAGACAACAGAGGCAGCTCATTACTCAGGTACCTATTATCTCACATTCCCACACACCTTCCCCGTCTCGTTAAACAGAAAATTAACAACAGCAACAAGTTGATGGCCGTGTCCAGACTGGGAGGTGGGAGTGTAAAAAAAAAAAAAACAAGCTGAAATGCACTCTGCCGCACACATTAAAACCAACTAGCTGAATTCGCCCCCACACTCTCTCTCTCTCTCTCTCTCTCGCTCCCTCTTCTCTCCAGCGCCTCGGTTTTTCTCCGCGAGCGTGCACGTGTGTGGGTGGAAAAGGAGTGCGCAGGAGTTGAAAATGTCAGAATTCACTAAGCCTTACCTTAAAATAGCCCGTTTTTGCAAATAGCTGATATTTTCCATGGGCAGTTATCAGGGACCCATAGCTGGAACCTCTCTGGAAAGGTGGACAGAGCAGAGGAGAAAAATACCAGTTAGCTATGAGTAGATGAGCGTTAGAGGACTACTGTATCCCTTCGAGACACAAATACAATGCTTTTTCTTTGTTTATTTCCCCCTTGTTGCAACACATAAATTATTTTTATCCTCAGACTTTTAGTATCTAGCTGTAATGAGGAAATCACATTCACATCCCCTATAAATCCCCTATCATCCGCGTGGTGTGGATCTGTGTTTCACCTACGGAGAAAATGTCCTGTTTTCATAATAACAAATTAGAGTCCTTGGGCAGATGTCTGCAGTGCACACAAAGTGAAAAAAAAAAAAAATCAAGTGGGCGCACTGCACACAGACAGTCGGCACTGAATACACATTTGTATAGAATGAAAATACTGGCAACACATGGCACGCTGGAAAATACATCGGTCTGGAAAATTGCTGTGTTTTCCACCGCATTATCCCAAGAATTGGGCTGAAAACCAGTAATGAAAAAGGTGTGTGCATGTGCTTTCATGAACGCTTGCACGTGTGTGTGCTTGCATGAATACTTGCACGTGTGTGCGCGCGTGTGTGTGTGTGTGTGCGTGCGTGTGTGTGTGTTGAAATGCGAGAGACGCATTAGTCCTTAGACAACAGAACCCGATACTTGGACAACGTGATGAGATATTATATATGTAGGGACCAGGGCCAGACTGGGGCTTATTTTGACAATCATTTAATATGTGTCTGCCACCACAAACCCAGGCACCTTCAATAAACCACTGGGAAGGCTTTCAAGAATGTGTAAACTAACAAAGGATTTGGACAGTCTCTCTCCCTCTCTCTCTCTCTTTCTATCGTTCTCTTAACCTTTGCTCCGCTGCTTCATCTTTCCTTTTTCGGTAAAAAAAAAAATCACGTATTGCATTGTGCCGTGCAGCGCAGTGCGCAGTCAGGAGCGCGTTGCGCCGGCCTCTGAGACATTTGACATTAGCATCTTAGATTATCTGCGGGTACTTTTGTTACGGCAGTGACGTCACACCAGACTGAGAGACTGATAATCACTCCTAGTGTTTTGGTATGAATGAGCTTGAGCACCACGGTACTGTAGACGCTATACTGAGTCTTTCCCATTGGCAAAGATGGCATTGTAACCTGCCAGAAAAACAACAACTTGTTAATCACACACTACAGGCCGTGCCAGCGCTACTGATGGGAAAAAAAAGGCAGTATTAAGCTCTGAATTATGAAGAAATGTTTAGTGGCTGCCAGCGTATTATGAGATCATTCTGAGTGACTTCAATTAAGCTGTAACATTTAGCTAGTTAGTCTTTTTTTTTTTTTAACTCTTACTTGCCTTCACCTGCACAAGAAACAAGTTGTTTTCTCTTCTTTCTGTGTATCATCCTTTTCTGTGTGTATATAAATGAAATCTAAACACTGAACTTGACAGGACGACTTTGGAAAACGGTATCCAGAGAACGGAGAACGGAGTCACAAACATCTTTCAACGAACTACTCAAAAGTCATCTGTTCACTCTTCATACCCCTGACTGTTTCCTTCCCACACACAAACCCTAATGCGTCTCTGTCTGCTGTCTGTATGTTGTAAAATGTTTATTCTATGTATTGTTTGTATCATGTTTTTATCATGTATATTTTACTGTATATTTTGCTCTATGTAAAGTGACCTTGAGTATCCAGAAAGGCACCATTTCAAATAAAATGTATTATTATTATTATTATTATTACCTGTGACAGGGTAAGCCGACTGCCAGCTCTTTTGTGGTATTTGTTGGGGCTCTCAAACTGGAGGTCCTCCCAGCGAATCCTCCACAGCATTCCAGCCAGCTCCTTCTCCAGCTTCAGTTTCCTTCAAAAAGGAAAACCAGGTGGTGAAATCAACAAAAAAAAAATGTTAAAAATGAAAACGTTGAGAGTGCATCCTGACGGTTAGGTCAGGATTAGGTTAGGTTGGAGCGTTCTTGTGATTGCGCAAGTTTGAGCCCCCGGTTTACTCGAATGCAGTTGTGCGATATCTTTCTCTGCTCTCTTACCTGGATGTATTGCGAAAACATTGTGCAAATAAAAATGTTTGCAGGGTGTAGTGGACTGTCTGCTGGTCTCTAAAATGTATGCGTGGACTGTGGTTATCAGATAAGTATAAAGTGGACATAACCTTTTACTTTTGAGCAAAGGATGTAAGAGATCTGTTTTGAAAACAATACAGATTTGATCTGACCAGTTAATTGTTCTATTTATGCACAATTGCATTTTATCTTAATCTCTCTCGGTGGTATTTCTGTAGATAGTGCTCTTAAACGTAATTATAGGGTGCTTTGTGTTGAGTCTGTGTGTGTGTGTGTGTGTGTGTGTGTGTGTGTGTGTGAAATATTTTTCCTCAGTTGTCCACATGGCCCACTTACTGAACTGTGGTGAACTGGAAAACAAATCTTAGAGGTGATGGTGAATATTTATATAATACTGTCGAAAGGGTCCCCTCAAACAACTACCAAAAACAAATACCTTTACAGCGTAACCGACTTAACCAATCTAGTTGGAACTTTCCATGTCAGCTGTATCTTTTACATGTTTGGACTGTTATATTCAAACACCAGTCTAACTGGCAGACACTGAGCACCATGGGAGAAGAAGCATCCCAGTGAATGAACACATCTGGTGCAGATCTCAGAGGGACCCGCTCAACATTTCTCAACATTAACTGATTTACTGTGAAAAGGTTTTGAAAAATCAAACATCACAACTAGCTTCTCAAGAACGGTCAAAACTTTGTGAATGCAAGAGTTATCAAGGGGAGATTCATTTTTAGTTTAAAACAATTTTAAAATGAAAGTTAAAAAAAAAGAACAGAACACACCCATTCCAAGCCAATCTAAAAGGTGTAAAACACTTCCAGATGGCTGCAGGAAATTATTGCAGCGTTTGCATATCACCGCGCTTTACCCTTTCGCTGAACCACCCTCGTTGGCCCCAAAAGTGCCCCATTTTTTTCTCGTTCTTGAGGGCAGATTTTGTAGCCTGACAGTCGGAAACCCTCTGCAGTATCCTAACACCGGTTTGTCTCTACATATACTCTTGACCATGCCTATGTTCAAGAATGGAAATGTCACATCATGGCTGGGGAGCGCTATGCAACCTTTGACAGCAGGAAACACCATTAAACCCCCCCGACACACACACACACACACACACACACACACACACCCTCTAAAAAAGGTATTTTTCTATTTAAAGACCCTCGTTTAGAGACCTCTGGCAGCCAGAGCAGCAAAGTGTGGTGCTCCACACTGGTGCTATTGTTTCCTAAATCCCATATGTGAATACCCCTGCTGGACCAACCCCTCCATTAAAACAACAGAGCCACTGCTCTGCTCAACATCCCCTCACACTACAAGACCAGACTCCAAATCCAACCCAGTCATTCTGCATTAAAAGAAAGGCCAGCCATCCAAGAGATTAAATATTGTGGGAACATATAAAAGACAGTCCCTCCATGGATTGTGACAACAAGGAAGTACTCAATAGTATTCAATAGCATTCAGTTTTGATCAGTGTTTAAATCCTTAAGGATTTGTTTTGTCTTATATGCAGTCGTTACAAAGAAACAGTCATTTCAATATGCAGGTAGCTTTTTATTGAATTGCTAGCTCATAAGAAATTTACAATACATTTTTACAAAATGAATAGTTGCCCATCATATCATGCTAGTTCTCATTTGCAACCTGTTGCCATTGCCGACAGGTTCACATTTCTTAGACTAATAATGCCTGTCAACGCTGTACATTATATACCCTTTCCATTCCAAATGGATTAATTTTGCTACACAAGTGTGCTATCAGCTAATCAATTAAGAATTACAGTTAACAGTAACAAATATTATATTATATGTGGATGATGCTCATTAATGTTTTTAATTTCCTTTTATAGTTATCTTTTAGTGCTTTAGTGCTGAATAAAGAGACCTCTCAACAGTTGGAGGTCTTTAAGATGACCGGTACAGTTTGCTGTCCGCCATTGTCCGTCACCAATTCTCCATTTATTGTCTGGTAAGACAGGAAGGGAGTCATTAGCCTTTAATATCAAGGAAATAGTCACAGTCACAGACACCCTCATACTTCCAATTTTGGTGGTTTTTATGATTTTACTTAGTTTACGTAGTAATTTGTAGAACTTGTATAGTGCAAGTTTCATGACTTTAGACAACATGCAACCTATTCAGAACCCATGACTTAAAAAGGCATACTTGATATTTAAACTAGAGCAGAGATACTAAGGGTTAGGGTCAGGACCCCAAATGCGTCACAGATGTTTGTCTGGTGGGTTCCCACTGACAGAAATAGCAATATATTTGCATGAGCCTCTGTGCCAGGGAGGGACTAAATATTACATTTTGATCCCAGGCTGAAAAGGTTCAAAAACACTTGGAAAAGAAGGACATACTTCACAAAACTTACCAACCAAGAGTTGCATGGCCAGATAATACCTTTGTTCATGTTGCACTTCATGAACTTTGCAATGCTGTGAAATAAAAGAGAACATGTAGGTGGCCTTAGAATTAACAGCACAAACTGCATCTATTTACAGTAGTTGTTACTTTTTTGAATTTGAACATTAACATTGTAAAATGATCAACTGGATGCAGGTTTAGTGAATTTACCTCATGTGGACAGTTGCTCCTCCATCTTTCTTCAACTACTCCTCTGATCAAAATCCATTGTGATTGGCTGGTAATTAACACCTTTTTTGTATTAATATTTACATATTAACATTTTACAAAATTAATCAGATTGCCGGTATGATTTGTTAGTTATTGAAAACACATACAGCATGAAACGGCTAAAGTTTGCTGCCAAACTGTACTCATTATGTATATTAGTAATGTACTATAATATGAGATTTCTCAGTTTTGTTAGTTTTACTATATACAGCACGTCTATGTGAAGCCAGTTGTCATATTTGAGGACTAATAAGCTGCCTTCAAGGAAGATGATTGAGAGAAAATAGAAACAATAATTTGTCTTATTACATGCAGATAAGCATGACGCTAACCAGAATTTAGCAACCCTTCCAGTAGCTTAATTGCTTAGGGCATACATGATAGACTATTTGCATAACTAAAGTGGGGCCAATATGATACTGAAAATAATTAACACAAATACATAACCTGTGCCACTTGTGGGACTATTATAATTTCAGCTGATGAATACGCCTTGAGATGAATGCTAAGAACAGTTTGTGCTATCATCTGAAAGTCCATAGTAATTAGAATTTGGCAACCAATTATTTTTTGTAAAAGATACACAAGTGCATGAGGGCACACTAATTAAACATCCAATTATATATTAACAAGTACAATTTAATTCCACGGCAAAGTGCAACTCTATCACTTAGTACACACATGGAGATCTGGGAGATTTCAATTAAAGGTCTCAAAATTAGGATAGAGTAAAGAAAACAAAAAGCAAACAGCTAATGACCATTAAGTGAGCATATCCAAACTGGCATTCCACTGCTTGGCCAGTATTTGAGGACACTTGGCAACTTACACATACTCCACTGTTTTTAAACGGCTACAAGCTGAGCCGTTGCTCTGGCAAGAATCATGTCACTTCCACACTGGCACCCATAGTTGCACACCCTCCTTTATGAACCCCCCCACCCCC
>OMKK01041491.1:0-26556 GCA_900302305.1 Polymixia japonica | reverse complement strand
CCCCCCCCCCCTCCCCTCCCCCACCCCCCCCACCACCACCCCCCCCCCCCCCCCTCCCCCCCCACCCCCCCCTCCCCCCCCCTCCCCCCCCCCCCCCCCCCCCCCCCCCTCTCTCAAAACACAGGTGGCCCTCCACCACCAATAAACCAGCAGACTGGTCACAGCCTAAACATTCCTCTGTTGTAAATCAGACATAAATCTCTGCACATTTTCCAGTCCAGGCGACCTCTCTAGAAAAATAGCGTTGTAGCCCATTTTTAAAAAAGCTGATCCCCGTGAAACTCTCAACCAGACTGTATTTTCATAATCTTCTAGCCTACATTTTAAGCATAAAAAGCAGTTCCTCCAACCGTTGTGCCCTGTGCAGTGTTGCATAGTATTATTATTATTTGCTGTATCGTATATAGCTGATGATAAAACTTACTTCTTCCGTTATCTTTCATGCTAGTAATGAGATCTTTGTAATCTTTATAATTGGAATCGTACGGCTGAGCTTCAATTGTGAGATTCATCTCTTGCTTCAAATTCAGAAAGATCCCCTCCGAGAGAAAGTAGTGGGGTCGGTCGTCCAGTTTCAGGTCGTGGAATATCACCACGGCGCGGGAGGTCCAATTAAAGTGCGTGTGAAGCACGTTCACGAAGTCTCCCAATTTCGTCGTGGACGGTCCGGCGCGCACGATGGTCTTGTACTCGTCCCGCTTGTCGAACCCGTACGCGGGTCCCCCCGCGGTTATCAACGGGAGCTTCCAGTGTGACGCGAATCTCCCCACGGACGCCAGCGGGTACACGCACCCCGGTCCGAAGAAAGCGTCGGGGCGAATGTAAAGTTTGGCGTCCACGGCCACGACCTGCGCTTTGCTCACGGCGCAGGAGCCCGCGGCGGGGTCCTCCGTGCTGAAATTCAATATGTTCACGGAGTGGCCCACCAGGAGACCGTACTTGCGTTGGAGATCCTCATGCGCCATGAGGATGGCAGGGAAAACTCGCGGGAGAGCCCACGGATATTTGTGGTAATTGTCGGGAAGCATCACCGCCACGGTTATGTTGGTGCCGGTGTTCGCTCGACACACCGCGACGAGGGAGCAGAGGAACGACGCGCAGAAAAAGTATCCAAGTTGGCTTTTATATCCCATCGTTTCGGTCTTTTGCAGCGAGAAAGTCCGAGAAGAGAAACGGCCCAGCGAGCGCACCTTGGAGTGGAGAGACTGCCCCGAGACCAAACCATATGTCTCTCCTAATAAAGTCAAATGAAGTCAATAACCAATAAATTGCTATGCCAAACAATGTGTGCCATTTATCTTATAAGTAGGCCTAATGCTGTAGGTTAATAAGTTGTTTATTCCAAAGCGGTTTTAACCCCGGCGCAGTTCTCGCACCGACGTCGCTGGAGTCTCCCTCTGAGAGTGATAACATCCATCCAGATGATTGGAACTTAAATCACAGGAACCTTATGTACAACCCCCCCCCACACGTCACGGAGAACTGCTCCCCTCAAACATGGCAGCGAGGCGCCCCCTGCCTGCTAGGTAACACTGATGCCTCGGTGCGTAATTGCGGGCCAATTTGGATTTTTGTTCGGTTTACACCCACACATTTTAATAGATTTTTTTTTTTTAATTCAAGAGAAAGCACCATATAGCAATAGAGAACAAAAAACACAAGATAAACACGCAACAAAAACTATATTCACAGGGGTACAATGTAATAAATTAGTTAAAAATATATATTTAAGGCTTTACCGTATAATCTATGGTTTTGTTTGCTTTGCTGTTTTTCAGAAAAATCTGAAAAACAGCAAAAAGCACCAACAACAGAGTTCAGCACATCTAAAGATGGTCATGCCTACACTGATATTCTGCATGGAGTCTATACAGTCAGAATAGTCTAAATGGCCGACCTTTTCTGCTTATGACAATCCCTATTTATTACTGCATTATTACTGGTCCAAACAGATTGGAAACACACCAGCGATATAATCAACAGACATTTGCTTTATCAATGTTCAGCTAACGTTAGCCCTTCAAAGATTATAGGAAACATGAGATGGATACAGGGTTCCAGTTTTTTGGAATCTCAGCTGCAAATCATTTGCAAGTAACACAGAGAATGTGTACTATACCAATGAACACAACAAAAAACAAATGAGAAAGAAAGAAACTACTGTAAAAAAAAATACATACGTGAGCGATAGATTGCCTGTTCTTACATATTTGATTTCCATAAGCCCCATTTGACAGTATGACTCAACTAAACTGTGTACTTTAAAAAGGAGTCTGTCCCTTGGGCCACCTCTCTATCCACCCATCTTCTGGTTCTCTACTCCTTCAGCCAGCTGAGTAGTTGAGGTGTGTAGTAGGTGATGATGATGTCAGCACCTAGAACAGAACACAGAGGAGAATGACGGGCTCTTTGATAGAAAGTCGAGTCACATCAAATTCATTTGTCTTTTGTTGTGGTCCAGGGAACAGCTCCACTGGAGTAGTCTATGGGTCAAGGGGCCACTATAAAAGGATGTGTTGTGGAAGGGGAGAGTGCTAAATATTTAATTTTAGTTAATTAAAGTGGCAATCTCGAAGATCTCCCGTTTCGTTGTCTTTGGCGGCACCTATGGCCAAAAGCGGTAATTGCAGGTGTGTAATTGGACCTCACTTCAAAGGGTAATCACTAACGCTAATCTGAATGCATGGTGAGGAAGTCTCCACAGACACCCGGTTCTTAATATTCATAATACTGCAAATGCAAGGGCTTCCATCAGTGGGCCACAGGCTCAATCACCATTGCGTTACCTCATTCGGCGATAGACAGTGACTTGACAGACGTTTATTTAAATGAAAATCTTCTGGGATCTTCGAGATCGCCACGTTAAGCTTAGCCCCAGCCTGCCCTCTCTCTCTCCTCTCACCTGCCCTGCGGAAGGAGGTCATAGTCTCCATCACTGCAGCCCGCAGGTCAAATGCTCCAGCCTGCGCTCCGTGCCACAACATAGCGAACTCCCCTGACACATTGTACACCGCCAGGGGATGAGTCGGGTGCTGAAGAAAGTTAAGTGGGGAAAAAAAAATCAATTTGGATACTCTGAGATCCAGGATGGTATTGAACACGGAATATCTTTCTTTCTGTCCAAATGTTATTTTCTTTTTCTAAAATTGGGTTTTCATAATGAGTCATTAACATGGGATTTGTTTTTTCCAAGTATCAATGCAGTTTGTATGACATGTATGACATTTGTATTACATTACATTTAGCCCACAGAAGGGCTAAGGTATCACAGGAAAACATATTTCTAAACTGTCATTAGGGATGAGCAGGTCAAGTAGCCACAGGGAACCACAGGTCAAGTAACACAGGGAACTGAAGAAAAGCATGTGCCGTCGTTTAAAGGTCTGGTGGGGTTCGTAGTTGCATTTGTCTGATTTAAAAGAAGCAGCGACTGACCTTGTCTTTGACCTCTCTCACAATGTCCAGATAGGGCAGTCCTGGTTTCACCATCAGCATGTCAGCTCCTTCCCTCACATCTCGCTCCTGAGGCGCATAAACAACACCGATGTCTTACGCAATCATTTCAACATAATATGCGTAACCCAAACTTGCGCACACACACACACACTTACCACAGCTCGCAGGGCCAGACCCCTCGCACCAGGGGGGAGCTGATAGCAGCGCCTATCTCCAAATGCAGGCTTGGACTGTGCAGCATCTCTACAAACAAAACACAACAGGGAGGTTCAGTCTATTTTCATTTCACCTCTATGTCTCACTGACGTGTCCTTGCAACACATACTTACCTGAAGGGTCCATAGAAACAGGAGGCAAACTTAGCACTATAGCTCAGCACTGAAACCTAATGGAGAAAACGTAGGCATTTAACGTTTTGTTATGTTTTGAGAATCAAAAACGGACTTGGAGAGCATTATCATTTCCTTACTGTCCACTTTTTTTACAGTTTGTAATATTTTGGTACAAAACTGCGGTGTATTTTACTCTGTTACCTTGTTGCCCATGTCATTGGACATCAGTGCTTGTTTGATGGCTCTTACTCTTCCGTCCATCATATCGGAGGGGGCAATGATGTGACAGCCTGGAGGAAGGCAGCAGAAGATCAGCACAGCGTTTTCATTAGGATTAGGAAGCGGCGCGTACCAAAGAGAAGGCAGAGTAGTAGTTGATCATTGCCAAGGTTCCAAAAATCAAATAAATATAAATAATACAAATATAGATAAAGGGAAAAGAAGACTAACCAGCCCGGGCATACGCCAGTGCTACCTCTGCCAAGCGTAGGCAGCTAGCATCATTGTCCAGAGTACCATCCTCACGTAAAATACCTGGTATACAATTGGAAAGCGCCATTATCATACATGTACAAATCACATAATAAAGCAGATATATGCTCCATTGTAGTTTCAGTTACAATCTATCAATAATGAAAAGACGAAGATCATTTGAAGAGATACCGACCACAGTGGCCATGTGACGTGTAAGGACACAGGCAGACGTCGCATGCAATCAACAGGTCAGGGAAACAAGATCTGATCTTCTTCACCGCCAATACTGCTGGTGTATCATCTGTGTCTGCACCAGATCCTCTCTCATCCTAATGATAAAAGATGAGAGATGAAAAAGAGAGTGTGTGTGTGTGTGTAACATGTTTACAGATACTACAATTACAGTTACAATTATAGTTATATTTTAAAACCTGTACCACTAGTCTAATTTCTTCCTTAACTGGTAATTCATTAGTCAGAAGGCAGTAAAGGATGCTTTGCTCAACTGCTCATACTTTTTTGTGGGATGAATTCACAGGTGGTCAACAAGATGTAAGAACTGCCCACTTACCAAAAGAATATCGGTAGCTCAGAATACAATTAAGTTTCCTAAAAATAACATTAAAAATATTGGTATGAACAGTGGAGAATTAAGAGTTTTGTAGTTTTACTGACCTTTGCTATGTTTGCAGGTACACCAAAAATCAGCACGCATTTTAAACCATTATCCACAAGAGGGCGCAACATTCCTTCGAGCTTGTTCACCCCATATCTATGGATAAGATTTTAGGTTATGAAGAGAACTATCACTGGTTACACAACAGTAGTATTATATAAATATCACATCAAGACATACAATTATTAAAATGATCCTGGATTGCTTTGGAACAGCAATGCATTTGATCCTCCAAATCCTAGATTTATTCAAGGTAACAAGTACCAAAAAAACCAATCTAGGTCAGTGATTTAAATATAAACACAATAATTTCACATCTCATGCAAGATTTTCAAGGCCTGTGTGAAGTATGCTCTTGTGATTTTCTTCTTGGACTAAATCAAAATGACATGTCAAGGGAGGTTATAGTTTTGCAAGTGATACGAAACTAACGGATTCTCTTCTTATCTTGGTCCAGGTCCAGTGGTTGGCTCTGGGTCCTCCCTGTCTCACTGCATTTATCTGAAGTTAACACATTGGCCCTCAATGGCTCATGACTACACAAAGTAAAATTGCTGGGTCAATTCCAACCCTTTGTCTTCATTTATAGCACTTGGTCACTGTTACACACTGTAATATTAATTATTATAATTAGGACACATTTCTTCGTATAACCCTCATTAGCAAACATACTTGTATTCATTTCACTAGAGGGGTCAGGGTGAGGGGGTAGCTAAAAGCAACACCCCTGGAGCAGGTAGACGTTTGTTGCCTAGCTAAAAGACACTTCAACAGTAATGGGCACATTTGTTGTTGTAGCGATCAAACATGCAGTTACAGGGTGGTCTCTCTAACTATCAGGCCAGTAATGCAAGAAGCATGTTGGTATTAGTTGCGGTCCTTACCTAGCCTGTCCCGGGAGGCTATTAATGGGCTCCACTGCATCTGCACTATCTCTGTAGCAAAAAATGAAAAACAATGTTGATGTGCAACAAATATGGACCAAAAACTATCACTGACCCTAGATGTGTACATCTATATGTTTAATGTACTATAGATTCATATATATAGACTATACACACATAGATATATACTGTCAGTAAGTACTTCCAGAGTACCTTTGCAGTGTATGTGAGGTTCTGTCCTAGTATGTATGTCAGTGTGTATTCTGAAACTTTGAATTATGTGGTTTAGCAGAGAGAAAGAGAACAATTTACGTAATGAAGAGCGGGTAGATGAGGTTGTCTGGTCTTAAATCCGAAGCACAGGTCTGCCAATATCTGAGTGTTGGGTGGAAATAGCCACTGTGGAGGAGAGACTCAACTGGTGTCTGCATCTTAAATCCCTGCAAAAATGGACAAAGAGGCATATGAGTTTAGCAAAATAGTTTTCATAGATTTCTGTTTGACCCAAATCAATCACCGTGAAAACTGACCAAGCATGCGTATGATGCTTCTCCAAAAAGTTGCCTGGCTTTGCCTGACTACAAGTTAAAACTGGTTTTCACACAACTGGAACAAATATCATTTTATTGCTCTATAGTAGATATGAGATATGGTTATGGTTATATATCAGTATCAAGATAATCATATGGATTTTTTTTTCAATATTGATGGCTTATGTATGCAAAATCACATGAATTAATCAAACTGATCATTGCATTGAACGTATTTAACATAATTTTGTCCAATTTTAAATAAAAGTTGCTTGTCATCAATTAATAAAAAACAGAATCCCGTATAATGATATCACAATCACGATATGATTACAATGAAAGACAATAAATGATAATACTGAATTATTACCCAGCCCTACTCTCTGTAATGCACATTCTCTGCAATAGAAAAATTGCACGCACATTTACATAGATTAACGGGCTGTTACTAATTAGTTTACCAAGTTTTAGCATTAAGTTCATACAACATTTCAACGAAGGTATAGCCTACTAGGCGCCATGCTTCTGTAATACAAAGTAATCAAGCTATTATAAACAACAAAACTGCACATTTGAACCGATTGCATGACCAGGAAGTTAACTTATAGGTTAAGTCAACTGTCGCATACGTTAATAACGTGATTAAAACGTGTTGAAAAACAGGTAAGTTACGCTTATTGCAGATAGACTGTCTTAATGCTACTCAACTCCTGTGCTGTTGCTAGAGCATGCTACCAGTATATGTCATTTATCACTTTAGATTATACTTTTGGCTTATTACTGTACAATAGTTAAACTTACAAACGCTTCAGAAAGTATTTCAGTTATTGATATACCGACTAACGACTAACCGCCAACAAAACTAAATCAGTAGAGACTACGAGCCTACCCTTGGAACAGAGTGTCCGTGGTTTCTCCTCGATAAGTGAACTATATCTCACGGCCACCGTAGATGAATGAACTGCGAAAACAAAGAATACATACGAAGCGAGAGATCCCACTTCCGACTACTTCCGTTAAACATATTAGAGCGCTTCTTTTTTTGTCTAACATTCGGTGATTTTTTTCTGCGAGGGTCTTATTTGGTTTAGCCAAACAGCGTAATGTTTAAGGTCTTAGCTAGCTACTGCGGTAGGAGACCTAGACGCGTCTTTCCGCCATAGAGGACAAGGGTTTCCATAGGCTGGATGATTTAATGGCTAAATTTCATATGTATAAATGCAGGCAAAAAAGTTTTATTGTTTTTAGAAAGGAGATCAAACAGCGCGTTGATTCAACTCAGCCCTCTTTAAAAAAAAACAAAAAAACAACAACGGTTAAAACTGTAAAGACTTGTATTTTGTTAAAAAATTATATGTAGAATTGTACTGCCCCTTGCGTAGAATACATTCCTGTATGAATTGCCTTTGTTTTGTACTTGTATTTGTTATCAAGTTCAATAAAAAATAAAAATCCATAGCAGGGCGATTGTAACCTTTTTACTTGGTAGTGCTCGCAACTTCAAAAAGTTAAGAGCACCAACAAAGATTTAGGAGCACCAACAATATATATATTGTATGGTAGATATATATTTTTATTGATAAAGACGACAATATAACATACACCCACATTGAATGTTATATTGAGCTCTGCCTCCTGGGCTGAACTGCAAGTAGCATCTTGGCGAAGATCCTGCCTGATGGAGCCGGGGGTCTTCCTTGGACCAACACACTGGTCAAGGCATTTCTTATGTTTAGCACTGTCTCCGTGCTTGGTTAAGCTCTCACGCTTAAAATGGCTTGACTCCGTTGCAAACGGGGTCTTACCTGCGATGTCCGTCCCACAGGCTTTGCAGTGTACACAATGCATTTTGCCACTCTCATAACGCAACCACTCAAACTCCTTCAGCCACTCTTTTCGAAAACTGTAAACCTTGACATTCGCCTTCTTCGCTGCTGGCGCCTCAGCGGTATCCGCATCGCCATCGCCCACTGTAAGGTTAAGAGTGTCTGTTTCAGAAGCTACGGCGACGACATCCGTGGCGTTTTGTTTAGTAAAAAAAGACGTGGTCGTTCGCTTCATCGTTTTATTATAACAGTAGGGAACATTAGTGTACACACGGAAAGGGACGTCCGACTGCAGTGCTATTATCAGAACAAAAGGTCGCACCGGGACAAATATTTGCGGTCGCACAAGCGCTCCCAATTACATTTCGAGGTCGCATGGGTGAAATTTAGATCGCATATGCGACCAATACGGCAGCGCCTCCGAGCTCCGCCATAGGCTGACTGGCATGCAAGTCATCTTGATAATTAGACGTCTTTGCTGCGATATCGCGATACTGTACAGATGTCGAAAAACGGGAGCGCTAGCTCGTTAGCCTCGTTCTGACATTTTCGCAGCCAGCTAGCCAGACAAGATGGAGCAAAAAACACCGAACTTTTGATAAGGTATATATATATATATATTTCACAATAAGAAAGCGTAACTATATAAATTCAGGAGTACGTTATATTCGTGATACAGATACTGTGTCATCGCCCATTGTCTAACGTCAGCATACTTTGCTGGCTACGACGCTAGGCTAACAGTATAAGTTGTATATAGCTATCATCAGTATGTTGTGTCAATATGAACGGTGTCATCAAAGTGTCGTTAAATTACTGCAATAGCTACCAACAATTACACACAGAGAATTGTGCCCTATTTTTTGTAGCCTGTGAGAGGTAACGTCACGTTTTATGTGCCTCCTCTTCATCAGTGAATTTAAGTTCATGTTCCATAGTACTGTTGTCAGATATAACTCATATCAGATATACAGTGTTGTGTATCCTGTTTTGAATGCCTTGTTTCCATCATCATACAGAAGGCACAAGCTCAACAGTGATTCAGACTGGCTCTGCCTTCTGCTGCTTTTGCCTCCTGGACCTTTTCTCATGGTGAACTCAAAGATGTAACTGAGCGCAACCGTGGTCACTCTCCAGTACTTCATCAACCTTCAGTGGATTCCTTTCATAGCAGACATCATCAACGTGTCCTCACCTCCACTGTGTCCCACCCACAATCTGGAGCGACACCAGGCCAGCACGCGACTTGGCCTCAGCCAGTCCATCCCTGGTTGAAAATTCCACACCCCTCCTTCTCCTCCTCCCTCAGCGATGCTGTTCTCCCTCAGGGAGCTAGTCCAATGGCTGGGCTTCGCTACATTTGAGCTCTTCCTCCACCTAGCAGCTCTACTGGTCTTTAGTATGCTGGTCGCATTGCGAGCTGACATGTTCACCCCCACGCTGAGTTGGTGGCTGGTGTTCGTCCCGCTGTTTGCTGCAGATGGACTCAGCACCTACTTCACGGCCATCGTGTCCATCCGCCTGTACCAGGAGAACGAGAAGCGCCTGGCAGTGCTGCGGCTGCTTTGGGTGTTGACGGTGCTGAGCCTCAAGCTGGTATGTGAGGTGTTGCTGTGTCAGAAGCTGGCAGAGCAGGACCAAGCCAGAGACCTCTGGTACGGCCTCATCGTCTCACCCCTTTTCATTCTGCTGCAGCTGCTGATGATCCGAGCCTGCCGTGTCAACTGACGACAGGCAGCTGGCGGTCGTCCGTTCATGTCACTAACAACATAGGAGGAGGGAGCACTTTTTATCAGCCATTAGAGATTTGAAGCGTAACACTGGTGTGATTTTGGTTTCAGCTCATTGCCAATACTGGTGAATTTTTCATGTACACTTAAACTCGGCACACTCATCTCTGTCACTCCAGACTCAGGCTATTGCTAATAGCATTAAACAACAGTTTAAAAACGCACACTGCGGACTTGAGTTGGAGTCCTTTCACTACTAATAAAGAAGCAAAGAATGTATTTGTCAAATTTAGCTTCACAAATATTAATTTGTGTCATTTTTCAGCAGCTCATTTTTACTTTATTCTGGTGGCTCAGTGCAATCGAAATGAAACATTAATTTGTTTCATTCATTCTAGGGCTGAGAAATATATCGAATTTTCCAATATATCGAAATATATTTCATTGATGATATGAAAATGTGAATATAGAGATATTGAGATAATTTAGCCTACGTGGTTTTTAAGAAAATATATAATTTTACAACACTGTTGCTCTTAAAACTCCACACTAGACATCCCCTCCATTCCTCTCCTTTGCTCCAGTTCCCTGCATGTCATGACACCCACTTGTAGCTTGTGTGGTGCGTTGTTCCAAAAATGTATGCAAGACATTATGTGGATATGTATAATAGGAAAAAATATACAGTTATTGTCTTTTATTGAATATCACCTTTGGCTCCAAAAATATTGTGATGTCACTTTCAGCTGTATCGCCCAGCCCTAATTTATTAATTCTCTGCTTTGTTATTGCAAAGATGGATTATATCTCTCAAGCCGGCAGCATGACTACAGTTTGTTTTAATGCCTTTAGGAATACAACTGGAGAGCCTGGAGTCTGATGTAACGTATGGGAGGTCGAATGTAAGTGGGAATGTGAAACCTAGTACTTTTCTACTGATGTAAACCAATGTTGGCAATGAGCAAAGCGCAAAATGATACTGATGTTATGCTTTAAGTTTGCTCATGCACACCACATACCCACAGAGATGCACACTCTAAGTGGAAGGTAATGAACTGGTAATGCCTTAAGGTAGTGACGTACAGGACACCTTTTTGGGCTACACTGATTGGCAACATTGCCCAAGACGTCGCCTCAGTATTGTTGCTCTATTCACATAGGAACATATGGTTGGCAGGATAATTTTAAATAGAATCATGACCCCTGTGTCTCACGTTGTTGCCTGTTACTGGGAGTGTTGCTGATCTACATTGCCTAAAAACTGCCTAGCCTATCAACCTCCTGTATGGGAGTGGTCTGGACAACAAGAAGATGGCAGTTCCGATTCTCTCCCCTCTGATTCCATCCTAACATGTAAGGACTCAATTGAATGTGTTTTCCATTGTGTGCTGGAGTCTTTCCTAAACACTGCTGTGTACTTGTACAGTATGTAATGTATTTGATCTGTTATAATCCCACTATGTATGAACTGCATGTATTTAAGGCCTCATTTTAAGGTCATTCCTAATGTGAAGTTCACTGTAATATAATGTATGTTGATTCAGGAAAGTTGCGCACCAAACCTTATTTATGTTCTGATTTGCTTGTTTTAAGTACCCTTGCTGTCATTTGTATATATATGTGTAAATAAACCAACAATATTTACCCACGTACACCTATGAAAACATTTGTCTGGTAGTAGACCTGTTTAGGGGTATTTCAATCAGTTATTGTTTAATTTGTTTCAGGCAGTGTTAATATAGACTAGGTGGAATATATGGACTATAATAAATAGCGGTTAGTGGTGAAGGGGAATTTTGGCCACAAGGGGGTACTATTTACAACAAGTATGGCTTGATGGGACAACTTTTGAAGAAAGGAAGACGTTCTACTAATATTGTAGATGGGGGAATATATAACCGCAGCCTTGGTGTAGTGCTTGAATCGTTTTCCTCTAACAGTGTAAACGTTTAACAAAAACAGAGGTTATTAACTTGCTGTGCTATACCAGGGATCATTGATTGAAGGTTCTATATGTAGCCATTGACCCTATCACTTCTCATTTTATTGGTGTTGGACTTTGTTTCACTACTATTCTCTATCTCTATCACTCTCTGTTCTGGGTCTGTTTAGCACCGCAGGTTGATGTTGACTAATATGTTGATGGAACAACACATTTTTTCTGCCCAGTGCTCTTTAGTGACAGTGTGGTGATAAATATTTGATGCGTTGTAGTACCCAAGAATAGCCCTCTTTATGCCGATTAATTTACTTCCTAATGTATTTACCCCAGCCGGATCAACGTCAGATGGCATCATTGACCCTCACAATGAATTAATACTTATTAGTCCCCCTTCGTCATGCGATATATTATTTCCCATATCTAAATATAGATCTTATAGCCTCCCCGAAAACCTACCTTCTTTGAAGTCACCAAGATAATGACCCCAATGAATGATCGTGTTATTTTGAAACAACAAATTACACACAACATACAATTATTCATCATTCGAATATCAATTAGGGTCTATACCAGAATCAAACACACGGAATCTATTCACCGAAAGAGTTAAATAGTCGAAGGGGGTTGAGCGGAACATGTTTGACTGGCAGCTCTTCTGCGCCTAGTCAACAATAAAAAGGGGAGTGGTTCGTTTCGGTGGGCGGTGTCTTATAACGAAAACGGGTGTGTCCTTCACCCAAGCGACCGAATGAGGTGGCTCCTTGCAGCGCTCGGCCTTAAGGCTGGGGGAATGACGTCGAGGGTTTACAGGTGCTAGCGCTGAGGGCGGGGCCGGAGTCGCAGGCTGAGGAGAGAGAGAGAGAGAGAGAGAGAGAGAGAGAGAGAGAGAGAGGGGGAGAGGGAGGAAGAAACGCAAGACGGAGAGAGAGAGAAAAAAAGAGACACCGTGGCGATGTATGCGTGTGTACAATAATCGGCACTGCAGGTACAGTTACAGCCGGATATCGCTTTCTGCCCCGGTCCCGGGAAGGATCCAAGCCCCGGAGACATTCCCCCACCCCGCACACACACACACACAATGTCCGGCGGAGGAGAGGTCCGTGTTCTCCGTCAAGAGGCCGGGCAGGAGAGCCCGAGGATGCCGGCCTGGAAACGGGAGATCCTGGAGCGGAGGAAAGCGAAGGGCGGCGGGTCCGGATCCGGAGCAGGTGCTGCCGCGGAGGCTTGTCCGGGCGCCAACGCGCAGCGGGTTAACGGCGAAGTAACGGGAAACGGCGGCGGCGGCGGCCCGAAGAAGGACAACGCGCCGAGCCCCGGGTCTAGTCGGAACTACACCGTCACCACGGCCAGCCAGCACTTCGCGGGCAAGCGTGGCAACCTCGCCTCCCCCGATCTGTCGCCGGTGAAAACAAACAAAGACCCCTGGGCGGCGGACGACCCTCACGACTCGCTGGAGAAAGCGGAGAGGGAGGACGAGGGACACGAGAGCCTGGTTCTGCACGACAGTCTAGGCCCGTTGCAGGAAAACCCCTTTATTAAACTGGAAAAGGAACGGAAGAGACGACAGGACAGGGAAAACGCCACCCGTCCCGTTCAGCATATACTGGAATTGTACGGCAGCGTCCCTGGGATTCGGACTATTCGCGCAGAGAATATTATCATCATAGAATCGGATCCGGACTACTTTCCGGAAGCCAGTGGACTAAAAACCGGGTCCATATCGCAGCAAAATGGTGTCAGTAGTTATAGCTCCCTTAACGACCTATTGGACCGGAGAGGGAGTGCAGTTACTGAGATAAGGGCCAAGGAGGTGGTAATTTATGACACCACATTAAGCAAGAGCGAGGAGAACTTGAGTACTCTGGGTCGTTCTAGTCATGACGGCTCATCGTATGAAACGGGTGAGGGTCAAGGTAGGGTGAGTCGAATGCTGCAGAAGTTTGACAGTAATTATGGAAAACTGCAAAAGAAATCTCACAGCACCGAGAACCTCTTGGACTTGGAGTCCAGTGCAAGCAGCAGACCAAGACTGCGACCCAAGCCACAACCAGATCTGGTGCCAAAGCCCACGTTGCACCCACAGCCAGGCTCACCGGTTCGCAACTTCGGCAAAACTCAGTCATCGTCAGTCTTCCAGACCTCCCAGTCTTCCAAACCAAAGTCACAGGCCTCTGTCTCTGAGACAGACAGCCTCCACTGCCCCGCTGGGCCTCCTCAGTCAGTGTCTTCCGTCCGCCACCGCTTTGAGGGGAGTGGGGGCCGTAGCATAGCTGTCAATCATAGAGATGAGACAGACCGAGCGTTGTCCAAGCCCACCAGAGAGCGAGACTGGGAAAGCACTGATGTGCCCCCCAAATCCAAGGTGCCATGCTCTCCAGAGACCCGCCGTGCCCGTGCCGAGTCCCCGACAAGCCCCATCTCTTCCAGAGCGTCACACTCCTCATCTGAGTTTGAGATCCGCCCTGCCGCCAAACCAGACCTCTCTCTAATCCCCGACGGGGACACCCAGGCCCGAGCTCTTGCTAACCTGCGGCTGCAGTCTCGGAACTCCTTCACTGTCATCCCCAAACGCCATCTCGCTGCCCCTTCTATGCCGGGCAGCACAGTCCCTTCCATCTCCGTCAAGTTTCCTCCCTCCCAGAGAGTGGCAGAGGTGCCCACGACTGGAGTGCCAACCCCCCGCCCCCCTACGCCGACCGTGGCATCCTCAAAAATAAAAGAAGAGGAGAAGCTCTTGGAGGATGTGGTGGAGAGGGTGAGGCCATCCAAGCCTGACACACCTCCACCTGTTACTACAGCCCCTACGCCTCCTCCTACCCCTACACCTTTAACCATCTCTGCTCCAACCTCCCCCTCCTCTCCATCTGTCTCGTCCTCAGTGGCCTCCATCCCACCTGCCCCGACTCCTCTCCCCTCCATCTCTCCTGCCCAGTCTACATCCCCCTCTATCCCTGATGCCCCATCCCCAGCTCCAGAGGAGCCTCCCATGGACCTCCTGCCAGTAACCAACATAGATGAAATTGAGATGGTGACCCCCCAGCCTGCCCCAGCTCCAAGCCCTATGGTTCAGAGGAGGAAGGGAAACACCTTCACTGTGGTGCCTAAACGCAAGGTTGAGCCCGAGGTCCAGTCGGGCTCCCCTGAGCCCCCGCAGGATCCCTCTGGTGAGGCCCAGCCCGGCTCGACACCTCCCCAGGCCCCATACGCTCAGCTGGGCTCTCTACTGAAGAAGCGCTACCCTGCTGTGGAGGAGATTGAGGTCATCGGTGGTTACCTTTCTCTTGGGAAGTCCTGCCTCTCCAAGACAGGCTCCACGGGCAAGAAGGTGAGACATATTATTTTAGCTTGCCTAGCTATATAGCATATGAGATTCACACAGCCATACTTTTATTCTGGGGAATTCACATTGAGTGCAACAGTAGAATAAAAAAAAATCATATATCTCATCAATATTTAGCCAACATAATCTCATCAAAGCCACTGCACCCAGACAATAGATGTATGAAATATAACTATCTACTATGTAAAAAAGAGTTAGACAGAAAAGGTTGTTACTTTTTCATGTCTGTGCAGTAACAGTTCACAACTCTATGTCTATACTGTATTTAAACCAAGCCAATCCTCTCCCCATCTATTCTTTGTTAAGCGACCCATGCTATTTTTGTGCCTTACTATTTTTAGTAATTAGAGTCCATTGTGCCTCAGTGTGAATAGGCTTAGATCTTTAAAACCTAACGTCCCATCACCTGACCTGCTCTTATACCATAATGCCTAAGTGGATTAAACTGTGTGTTTACACAGCCACTTGGATAATATGCAGCGCTGTCTTGTGGATCATTGTCCCACAAAAGCATGTTATTTGTTGCAGACCACTTTAATGGCTTAGGTGGTCTGTCAAGTGTCTTGCCCCGACAATCTTCTCAAGCCTGTATTCAATTCCTAAAATTTGGCTCGGGGAACATGGCCTGCTGTGAACTATCCCAAACGCTGTTTGCAGATGATTTGAAATCAGTTGGATTCTAATCTAATTAAGTCTAACTTCTAATTATAGACTGGCATTGTATTTATTTGGGTTTTGAAGGTCTTTTGAAGTGTTTGTTGAAGGTCTTATTTGAAATTGCTCTTGCTTTTAAATGGTTCAAAGATTAATTGGATGAGCTAATATCTTTCAAATGTATCTGGAGGAACCTTCAGAATTACTGCAGGGTGCTTTGAAATTACGTTTGGAGTCAGTCAAAATATCAGTATTATTTTCAGCACGGTGTTGCTGTGTCGCTTTGGTCCTAATTATATTTTTCTCTGTCAAGTCATTAATCAAGACAATCAAATGATTTTATTGTATGAATAACCCCAAAAAATGTAGTACTGATTAGTGGGTGCGCCTCACAGCTAAAGCGCCTCACAGTACCACAAGTGGTTACATTTTTAGCATGTATTCAGATTTATCATACCCCTAACCTGGGTAGGGTAGTGCTATGCTGTACCCATTGAACTACACAGGACCACACCTCTTCTGATGCTGATTATGTTGATCCTGCTGGCAGCCCTTCAATCTGGGGCAGTGTCTCAGTCTCCATTCACAGACTTTGGCCAACAGTACAGTCCTGCTGGCCCAGAATGCCATAATCCTTCATTTTACAGATTTAAACAGTGCTGCCTTTTACTACCATGGCAAGAAACTGAACTTTTGTCATCTACTGGCAATAGTGGCTGGCAAATCTCAAAATTCATCTGCCGCTTTTCACATTTTCACCAATTCAAGGTTCAAGCTCTTTGATGTAGAGAAGGACCTTCATGTGATGGTTACTTACCTGCCTAAGTGTCTGGTAAAGTACACAAACTTAATAGCCACAGTTACAATTTATCTGCCTAAGGCTAGTGACTGGTGTGCATTACCTACCCTGCATACTACCTGGTAATAGCTCTCGTCACACCGTCTGCATCGGTGTGTGTGTGTGCATGCGTGCGTGCACATTTGCCCACACATCACTAGTGAGTGTGGCCAGGAAACATGAACAGGGCCAGGCCCTTTGAAAACATTCAACGTTTTTGTCCTTGTCCCCTGTAGTTCATTATCCGTGCTATGTATCGACCCAACCAAATACCCTCTCCTTTTGTTGTCTGTGTGTGCCTCTCTTCTTGGTCATCATCTAGGCTTGACATGGGCCAAGACTTTCTGGGCAGGGCTGTGCATGCAATTACAAAGGCATCAAGGGTTGGCCTGGCCTGTATAATTTGTGTGGAATTTTGTTCAGCGCTGCTTCTATGCGAATGCAGGAGCCCAGAATGTCCTCCACTCAGCGTTTTGGTTTGGGTGGTTTGTGAGCACTCTTTTTCCATCCTAAACAATTCTTTATGAGGAACTAGGCTGAAAAGAACATTCCGGATGCAGTTTCTCATGCACATCAGGAGAGAAGAACTTGAGAACTTCAACATGGTGGATCATCACTTTTCATTATTCCTACTCTAGATTCATTTTTACACACTTTTACAAAATGTAATACATAAAAAGGAAAATCCAAATATTTGTCTCTCCCTCCTTTTCCCGCTGAAAGCTCTGATTTTCACCTCCCTGATTGTTGTAGATCTCAACTTTGTATGGGAGCAGGAGATAGTGTGGAATGTTGGACTCTATCCAGGTCACGTTCCTCTACTCTCTTCTCTATTGACCCACAGGCACCCCATCTCCTCTGAGCAGAGCACTACTGTAAGCAGAGCACTACTGTATTCCTGTATCATGTTGATTATTGAGGTCTGTCCCTTTGCTTCCTGCTTCTTCCTGTGATCTTCTCTTCTCTGTTGGAGAAGGAATAGTGGAGGTGCTATATAGGTCAAGTGCAGCTTCATCTGCTGCATCGTTCTTGGATTTACATAAAATCTAGGAGGGCTTCCAGTGAAATATATAGGCTAGCCCTGACTTAGATTCCATTTGTAGTGTGATTGGACAGGGCTCTCTTGATTTGGAGCAGGCAGAATTGATGTATTTTCTGCTGTGGTAAACGACACTGCTCTTTGTTGAGCAGAGATGCAGCTGGCTATGAGACATGGGAGGGGGTTGGAGTGGTTTGTGTTTGATGTCTCTCTCCTCTCTGTGACCGGTTATTATGGAAAAAGGGAGACAGACCCATGTGTGTTCGCTAGCAGAACATCTAGAGAGAGAAAGAGATAAAGAGGAATATTACCTGCACCCAGCTTTCTTTCATCTGTTGTTTCCCTCTATACACATAGTCGAGGCTGGCCCCACTCAGCTGATTAATTCTTAAGTTGATACAGGATATTATTGTGTCATTAAGTCTAATCAGTAGGTTTTGTGAAGGGAATGTTTCACATTCAAGTATTCAGATGTATGACTGCTTTTCTAATGGTGGGTGGTGGTGGTTGCTTGGGTCCAGACCTTTGGATCCGCCCATTCCACCGAGTGGACTGCTTGGTCTTGCATCATGACATGAAACAGCGATTTCTCAGTTGAAAAAGCAATCGATCCAATGAGCACCGCGGGGGGACTAACAATTAGCCAATCAGCGCCACAGGCGGGACTAACGCCATTGTCAAGCTGTTGTGATTGGTTAGGGAAAATCGAATCCTCCGAGTCCCCCTCCCCCACAGAAATCGGTTAGAGTGGAGACAATGTCAGACTGAAGATGGAAATTGAGTGTAAAAAGTTGATAATTCTGTCTGAAATCAGGCTATGGTGGTGGTGGCCGGGGATTGACCAATCTTTTTAGTTCCTATATCCTAAGTAAGCTAGGCATAGAACTGTATTATGGACAACCAGCTCTATCTCAACTACCAAATCATAGCATTCTGTATGTTTTTGAAATATTTAGTACAGTGTCAAGTACATTCCAAGCCCTTGATTTTTAATATGTACTCAAGGATTTGAAAGTAATTTCACTAAATCCCACAAAAGCATATTATTTGTCATAGACCACTTTATGGGCTTAGGTGGCCCTTCAAACGTCTTGCCCCGACAATCTCGTCAAGCCTGTATTCAGTTCCTAAAATTTGGCTTGGGGAACCAGGCCTGCTGTAAGCTGTCCCAAACACCATTTACAGATGAAGAAAACTGTTGGATTCAGTTGGATTACTTATGATCTTGGCCAAAGCTATGATATTTCTAGAGCTAGTCCTAATTTCTAATTATAGACCAGAATTGCAATTATTTGGGCTTTGCATTTTTCCTCAGGACCTTAACTAGATGGTCAGTGTTTCTCGAAAGTCTCATTTGAAATCGCTCTTGTTTTTAACTGGTTCAAACATTAATTGGATAAGCAAAAATGGTGTTGCTGTGTTGTTTTGGTCCCAGATACATTAATCAAGAAACAGTCAAACATTTTTATTGTATGAATATCACAAACAAAATACAGATTGGTGGGTGTTTCTATCCAGAGTGCTAATACATTTTTAGCATGTATTCAGATTTATCATACCTCTGACCTGGGTTGGGTAGTGCTATGCTGTACCCATTGAGCTACACAGCACCACACCTCTTCTGATGCTGATTATGTTGATTCAAGCAACATGACAAACATTCTGAAGATATGCAACCAAATGACTCATTTGTAAATTTCAACAAAAACTGATGTAATTTACAGCTTTTATTTTATGTTTACCAAAAACAGGCAACTCCAGATAATGAATAATGGCTTAATTTTCGCCCATGTAAGTTTAGTACATAAAAGATAAATTAATTGCACATTTTAATTAGAATGAGCTATCAAGACTTAATGCTGTTTTGCTCTTTCTAGCAATCCTGTAGGGTGAGTTTTGTTTACCAGACTAGCATTTATATTGTTGACTAGTACATCACCCAGCAATTTATGAACTAGTAATTTACTCATTCCCATCCGTAATGCATACCCTTGCTTGCTAATAATCATTGGTTCATTGGTATCATTGGTTTTAAGTATCTAACCCTGCCAAAGCTGGACCTCTTCAACTAGAAAACATCCAACAATGCCACTCACACAACTGTGTGTGTGTGTGTGTGTGTGTGTGTGTGTGTGTGTGTGTGTGTGTGTGTGTGTGTGTGTGTGTGTGTTCGCCTTCATCTGTGGTTTTGACTACTGGCGAACCAAATCTAAAACATGATTTTGTTATTGATTTTGTTATTGATTTTGTCATAACATTACCCATGCCAACATTAACATACTTGGCTCCTACTGTTGTCAACACTTGGTAAGAATCTTTGTTAGAATGTTAACAGGCATAGAGAAAGAAGCATTTCTGTTGAGTCACTTGTGCCCATCAAGTACCCGGATGGACTGTGTTATCTATAGTCTCCTTGGTCCTCTGGACCATGTTATGGTTATTATGATGACGTGGCATGTTAAGGAAGATTTATTGAGTAAATCAGGTCAGGAGTCAGTAGGTGCACATATGACTGTTTTGTCATGAATGCAGTGTCTTGGAGCATTCAGCCTCACTAAGTCTCATCACAGGTTGTTATACAAGAGGGATGCTTGTTTTGTGTTTATTCGATGAGATTGCACACACAGACACATATTTCTGCTATCGGTTTACCGAAGACAACGTATAAACAGAAGTAGCAGTTACAAAATGCAGTCTGTTTAAGCCAGTTCAAGCTAGAACCCTTACTGTGATGTCTCCTGTCTTGTTTTTATCTGTATTTATGGCCTTTGGTGCTCTGTAAAGCATGCAGTGAAACCATTTTGCTAAGACTGCATTACGAATAATTTTGACTTGATATGACTACCCTCTCGACTCTAGTCATAACAAAGTCTTGTTTTACAAAAAGTGACCGCACTCGTCTAGGTTTGTGTATGGAAGGGAATGGACGCTTCCTTCGGTGATGTTTGTAGAACCCCAGTTTTACGTTTGCAGTTAAATGTCATGCTACGCGTAGGGCAGATTAAAAATAGCCCCAACTAGAATGGCTAAGAGCTTTCTCTACCACAGGAAGGCCAATGAAAGAGCAAACTCGTTTACATTGACTTTGTGCTCCTGGGCTACAGGTGTGAAAGTCCATTGTGTTTAATTATTTACCACCAGGCAACCATTCCCCATCTCTCCTCCCTTACACTTCCTGAAACTTACCACACCCATCCCCCTTCTCTGGTTTTTAATATTTTCTATTAAAAGAGTAACGGCCCTTTCACTGCCCTGAGTGTGTTTGCGTTATTGAGATGGTAGTAGGTCTGGGCAATATATCGAGTTTTCCGATATATCGTAGTGTATATCAAGATAATTTAGCCTACGTGTTCTTTAATAAAATTTTTACAACACTGTTGCTCTTAAAAATCCATGCTAGACATCCTCTCCCTTTCTCTCCAGTTCCCTACATGTCACAACTTAAATATTGTCTTTGGCTCTAGAAATATCACCCAGCACTAGATAGGTAGGCACTAGGCAGGGTGAGAGGTAGACGGAAGAGATGGAGTTGGTTAGGATGTGACCCCAGACCAGCAGGGATACATAATTTTCCAGAGCAGTGGGTCTGTCTTAAGCACTGTACCATTTCTGAGCAAACCTTCTCTTACCTCACTTCCTCTAGTCCTGTTCTTAGCTGTTACCTGACCCTCAGTCCAAGCTCCCTGCTTTCTCCTTGACAAGGACAGCCCTGTGTGTGTGTCTATTATGTCTGTTTGTATTCTTTGTGGATGTCTTTGTGTGTGTTTGCATGTTGTCTATATTGAATAGATTTGTATGAGCATTTGTGCTAGGGGTTGGAATGATGAAATGGCAAATTTGTTAGCTGCTGGGTGATACACTAGTCGCTTATGAAATCGGTCAAGTTAAATTGAACCCAAACACATAGCTGGAAGACCAAAACACGAAATTTTCATTAGTAAAAATAAAAGCACATCATTTGTATATGTTGAATATATTTAAGAGAAGTTACATGGGTTTGGCATATACAAGAAAAGAACTGTCAGCTACAACTATTGATGACTTCCTCCTACTTTTTAGATTGGTGAGTTAAAACTTTACATAACCCAAACTCAGTCTTTATTCAGTGATGAAATTAGTCGTAATTTTCCATCCCTGATGCGTGCACGTCATTCACTCTGCTGCTTAATTTGCACCCCCTTCCACTTTAATGTGTCCTCTGTGTTTACAGATTATGTTTATTGTGATTATGTTTAATAATGTATGTCTTGCTGCAAGCCAAATTACCCATTTAGGGACAGTAACGTCCTGAACTTTCACTTGAACCTCGATATGTGGTGCTCGGTTGTTATACGAGAAGCGCGCTTGTTTCGGGTTTATTTGTGAAAGTGGCGGCCTACCGTCTCTCCCCCTGCAGACCTACACACAGATGTTAATATGATGTTGATAAGGCCCACAGATTCAGCAGCCTTTCTGCCTTTTTACAAGCTTGACATTTCTACCAAGTGCTTTATGGCTGCAGGGGTCTCTGCAAAAGAGCCAAGTGGTTGGAGACACGCACACGTGCACACCCATGCATACAGACGCACGCACACATAGATTTCACCACACAACCCAACTCACATTTATAGCCCTGTGAAGTCAGTGTAGTTAGAATTCAGCCAGCAAAGCCCCGCTATCATGGTCATGTTTAATTCAGTGCATGTGTCTTTTAAGTGCAAGAAAGCAGAGACAAAAGTTGAAGAGATAAGGGTCTACATTAGAGAACAGGATATGGAGGATGTTGAGAGGGGTTTTTTTTTTTCATTCAAAGGTTTATAAAAAGAACAGAGTGGGTTTGTGGAAAGAGCATATGGCCAGGTAGAGAAGCGATTGACTATTTATACCTCTAGTATCTTTCTGAGTGGTGATGTGGATGTAACAGATACAGTGGAAAGCTACCGTACCACTAGTCATCAACCACATGGTGGTAAATGTTTTCTCTACTGTGAGAGCCGTAGGTGTACTGTGACATGTAACTGACAACTTCTGAGGGATTTTTGCTTGTTTGAAATCAACTTATCCGGTGAATTTTGCAAGACATCACCCACTTTGATCTCTGAACAAACTAGCCAGTATACTTCACCGTCTATATATCATGGTAACAGCAGCGGCACCTCATCTTGTTTAGCAATGCAAATTAAATTCAAATACAGACTTAATGAAACCAATGTACAACAATAACACAGTTAAACCTGCGTTGCTTAAGAATGTATTCGCATGCTTGACAACCGTTCTTGTTCTGGGATGTATGTAAATTTGTTGGGTTTTGTTTTTTTTGTTTGGCCTGTGGTTGGCTACAGTACGTCCTCGTGTGAATCATTGATCTCCTTAATTTGTTTTCTCGATTACCTCTCAAAGAGCGCTCTGTCTTACCACCATGTCAACCCCCCCTCTCTCTTCCTCTCTCTGTCACTCCACCTTCACTCTCCCATTACTCTCTCTCTCACATATCCATGGCGCCTGTCGCCGGGGCAACACAAGCCACGGCCATTCTATCCTGTCATTAGGATTCCAGGATAAGGGAAGGAACACACACGCATTCTTATGTCAGCGTTTATGTCAGCGTTTCTTTGATTGACGAGACTAATTTAGGGTTTCTCTGGGTAGGGGCCCTAAATGGCTTGTTTATAGGTCCTCTCATGATAAAGAGTACCAATATGTTAATCATTTTTGGTCTAGGATTGAATAAGTGTAGTAACCCCTAGTTTTAATAATGTACCTCTCTGTTACTCTTAGCATATTTGTCGTTTTGTTTTTATTAAAAGCTTATTTGTATTATTGCAAATAACTTATTCTTTTAATTCTTCATGTAATATTATGTTAATGTAATCTGTTAAGAGTGGGGTTAAAGGTGTAATAGGTTCATTCTTTTCTAGGCAAAATTAAAAATCGATTCTTCAGTATATCATTCTCTCTTTCATCAGTTTCATAATACTCATATAATCCCACCCTGATAACTTTATTCGTTTACACACCCAAACGCACACTGACACGCAAGCATGTACACACAAATGCACATGTGCGCACAACTACAAAGGGCATACTGTGTTTACATTGCATGTCTTGAGACATGCAGTGTAAACACAGATTTCACATTTCGCCTCGCTCACCCGCACTGTCGACCGTAACTGCAAGCAAAAGCCTATTGGCCACATGGTGAATGTGGGTTTTGTCACTGTTGCAGTGTTGCAACACTTGATTGCTAATAGATGTTTCAGCGATTCAAACACTTCCACTTCCTCTTAGTGCAAAGAGCTGATTTGACCCAATGTTATTTGCGATAACTTGTATCAGAAGTTAAATGCAGCTATCCAAGGGATTATAGAGTTTCCCTGAATCCACAGCAGGATACAGCAGTGGCTTTCATCTGGTGTACTACCATTATGCCATGGTTTGAGATCGAGTGTGCTTTGACATTTTGCTCAAATTTGTTCGGCCAGTGATAGCCTAAAAGTTTAATAACTGAGCTTGGGACTGAAAATACCCCAGACCTGACGGGAAAATGTGGGCAGGGACGGTGAATTGTGCTTACTGGCTCTCTTGTGTGTTTACCAATACACAGGATATGATGCAACTATCCCTTTTGCCATAATCCAAGGTGAGCGTTCACATAGAGACCTAATTAAGAGGTTAACAGAATGATATGCTACCCTGTAAATTAATACCTTTAGAAACCATCAGGCTACGCCGTCAAATCTACAGGACAATAAGATAGGCATAGCATTCACCAGTTACCTCCTATGGGGTTCAGGGTGAGTGAGTGAGTGTGGGCAAGTCATCAGAGTTATAAAGTGTGCACTTTCCATCACTGATGTTTCATTGAATTAGGCCCACAACATCTCTAGAAAGCTCTATAGTGGATGCCAGTGTCCTGGAACCACCCCCCTCTTTACCCACGCACAGCAGACTCAAACCCACTGCTACTTACAGCAGGGAACCATCAGGCAGAAAAAAGCTAGGGTGTAGAAGATAAGAGATGAAGCAGCTAACTAAATAAATAGAGAAATACAATTTAATAAGAATAATATAGCATATAAGGATTATTACAGTAAATAAATCAAGGGTACACAAGCCAATGTACATACATCATCAGTCCAATATTGGAGAAATACTACCTTAGCATCTACACTGACAACCATACCAGCCCGATCTCTACTTGCAAATGCGCCACATTATTTCGTTTTAGAAGCAATGCCCGGGATACCATCCAGATATCTACACTGTATCTGCATTCGTCGAGTTCGGCTAGCCCTGCTGACTTGTTTTGGTTAGCTTCCTTTGATTGCCAAGGCCCGCACAGCTGTCAAGCCAGTGTCATTGTGTCAAGATGGGTGACACTGTGCGTTGCTCACATGGCATTGTCTAGCTGAGCTTTTATGCTCATTCAGGTCTTTGTTAGACAGTTTAAAGCAGCTGTTTGATGTCCCTTGCTGTGATTTGCGTATTCCGATTATTCATCTAGGCGTAGCTGAGTGCCATCAGCATCAGATACTTATGCTGCAACAACACAATGTAATGCTAAAAATACTCCATCCCTGTTCCCCGCAGAACGTCATTCTTTGTAGGCTGCTCGTTTCATTGATGGTGTTTGTTTGTAATCTTGACACTGGTAATACAGGAATTTATACCTCATTGTGTCACATATTGTGAATTCCTCTGAAGAGGAGTTTATGCTAAAATGTAAATTGGAACAAAACAACATTTTTATTATTGTGATGGGCACTGCCTATTTGATAGCCCCACTGATTTTCCCAAGCTCACCTACGCTCCCTGCTCCTCCTTGTCATTCAAGCCAGGTTTCTACTCAGGAGATCACTCCAGTTTAATAGCGCAGCAGGTTCTTGTATCAGATGCTGTGTGTTAGTAAATGTGGATTTGGTATGTCTTATTATCCCCTCTGACCAGGTGCATATGCAGCTGTAGATCAACTCCTTGGCGAGTCCAGTGCTGTGCTATGCTAATATTAACCATCTGGAGATTAGCTGTAATCAGGCACCTGCTCAGCCTCGTCCAGGCAGCCACTTACCTTTTTTTTACTGCTCTTCAATACATTATATTATGCAATTTGTTTCTTTCTCCAGAGGAGTCGGAGGCAATGTTCATGCACACTTTCGCACACCCACATACACCGCACCCCATGCCACTTGTCACTGTCAGTATAAACACAGACATCCATTGAGGAGATGCACACCCAGACACACCCACCCACCCGGCCACATGTAGACGCAAATGGTCTCGCACATGAGTTACACCCACAGTTGTTGAAAAGTATTGTATTGTAGTTCCACTGTAACTTGCCAGCTTTCAAGTTCAACTCGGTCTACGGTGCCAGGAAACTTGCCCTGTGTGTGTGTGTGTGTGTGTGCACGTCCATTCAATAGGAACCACTTCACAACTAAACAAGGGCACACCATGCTGGGTGGCCTGGAAAAAAAAATCCTGGCACAACTCCCATCTCGCCTGTTAGCCAAGGCACGCTGATGATTACCTTGGTGCATGTGTCTCTCTCTCTGTCTCTCTCGCCCTGTCTATGTCTCTCTCCCTCTCTCTCTCACTGTCTCTCCCTGTCTCTGTCTCTCTTCCTCTCTCTCTCAATGTCTCTCTCTTTTCCTTTCTCTGTCTGTCTCTCTCTCCCTCTCTCTCTCACTGTCTCTCCCAGTCTCTGTCTCTCTCCCTTTTCCTTTCTCTGTCTGTCTCTCTCTCCCTCTCTCTGTCTCAATGTCTCTCCCTGTCTCTCTCTTTTCCTTTCTCTGTCTCTCTCTCTCGCCGTCTGTCTCTCTCCCTCTCTCTCTCAATGTATTTCTCTTTTCCTTT
>OMKK01041489.1:0-20511 GCA_900302305.1 Polymixia japonica | reverse complement strand
ATGAGTTTTTGGGCCTGGTACTTATTGAGTTCTATTAAAGAACCAACTGATACTTGTAATCAAAGAAGTCGCAAAAAGGACAGGAATAGTAGTGGTTGACAAAAGCAAGAATGATGAGGCCATATTCTTTGCCACTACTGGAATATCGCGACAAACAAATAATTGGTTGATCCTAGTAAAAGACGCAGCAAGAAATACAAAACAAGAGTGTGTAGTATGTTTAGGGCCAAGACCTCTGTTACAAATAGTCCCAGCTCCAATAATACCTTCTTGTTTGTTGAATGTAATGATGAATGACAATGTAAACGCAAATTGTACTCCATGGGAAAAGTCTATCCACGAACACAACCTGAAAAGGAGAAGCCAACCTTCTATAAAACTGTGGCACCAGGAAATTTCACCTGTGTCAATATCACAGAGGGCAGGCAACCAGTAGGTCAAGTAAACTCCTCATGGTGTACTAGTGTCACAAATGTAAATGGAGCTCATTTTAAGCCACTAGCAAGAGCTGACATATGGTGGTGGTGTGGAGGCAGTATTATCTATGACCTAATGCTATATTGAATGTTATGGTTGTTTGAACCTAACAGAAGTTTTGCGAGCAGGAGAGCAATGATAGTAGTTGTGCGCTTGGTCACGCGCTCCTTCAGATTCTGCGCGCGCTCAACGCCTGGTTTTCTCAGCGCAGGCTACAATATTGCTTATATTCTGCTGTGAAAGCGCTCGCAAAAATAATGTGCGTGCGCGGCTGTTTGAGTTTGAATCCGAGCGGATTTTGGCATTGATATGCCGTCATATATTATGCTTCTTCCTGTTTGCTGCCAGTCATTTGTGTACAGTAAACTAACAGTAAAATCATTGTGATTTATTGTGTGAGTGGGTTCTCACCATCTGTGCGTCTGCTATCATTGGGGGTTATGGAGGTGTGTGTGTCTGCTCTGCTGCTGGTCCAGGCATACGTCATGGGCAGAACCCCCACAGCCCGACAGGGCAGGACCACCGAATCCCCGACCCTGCTGCTCACCTGCCCCGCAAAGGCCACTATAACAGGGCTCACTGGAGGAAGACAAGAAGGGGCGGAGACACAGAGAGCTTCGACTTACGATTTTTCCATTAATCACAAATAAGGAGTTCGACTAAGTTCAATCGTCACGCCTCTCGCGCGTGCATAACATGAGGTCAGGTGTCACTGTAACGTTGTCGTTGGATGTGAGGGTTACCGGCTACTGTCAGGATGCCCGTGCTGCGATCCCGGCCCACTGCGTTGGAGGCCTCACACGCGTACGTCCCCTCGTCCATGCTCCTGACAGACAGGATGTAAAGGGTGGCGTTTCTCACTCTGCATGAGAAAGATAGTGGTTGTCACACAGTAATAGCATGTTTTATCAGCACTTCCTGTTGTTGTAGTTAGCATGCAGCAAAAGGGTGTCGAGAAATACCACTTCCCACACTGCCATGTGATAATCATGATGGACGCTTTTTGAACTGGTATATATGTAGGTCAGCGGGTAGAGCAGAGTACCACTTCTGGGTTTGTCTGATTCCCACTGGGTTCATCCAGGCTAAAATTGTGTGCATTCATGGAACTTGTATGAAGGGTTTTGGACAAAACCCTCCACCAAATGCCATTCCTAACAGATATGATTATGTGTTGCACAGCTCAGATGAAAGCTTGCGATGCGTAAAATGTTGCGTCAATTCTGATTCAACCACCATAACCTAAAAAAAACAATTATTTTAACAAAATTATTTGCATTCTTACGAAAATTCCTTACACAAATAATCCTAAAAATGTTTGTATTTTTGATTATTATTGTAGTATCTGTACTCTCTTTTGTACTATTCTTAGTTATATCATACTGTTGCTACTGCAACAACCCAATTTCCCTACGTGGGTTGCATAAAGTTTCATCATATCTAATTTAATCTTTTACGTTTGTGAACGTACCCCACAGTAATCCTGTCCCCTGGCTCTATGGAGCGGCCCTTCCTGAACCATCTAATGGACGGTGGAGGGTGCCCCCGCACCTGGCACTCCAGCGCCACCTGGGCACCCACTGGCACCGTCATCACCTGGGGCCACAGCTTGACTGCTGGAGGGGCTGGTAGGAAGAGAAGAGGAGACTGATGAGGTTGATGAGGCTTTCATTGAGTTACGATATCATACAGATGCAGCCATTGTGGGTGTCCTACTTTTTACTTGACGAATATGTCAGTATTTTCCTCTCGTTTTGGTCCCGGATAGCCAAAGTATAGTTCTTACATAATCTCTGAACTGAACCCCAGTTGTAACTCATTCTCTAGTTCACCAGAGCAAGATTTAGGTCACCATTTTCCCTGAGCTGTCTGGTTTGCTTCTCCTTGACTTGATTGACAGCCTTCACCTGAATGTTCATTGGTGCACTGGGCGGGCCCAGGTCAGTCCACACACACACACACACAAATACACACACACATAAACAAACACGCACTGACTACAATGAGCACGATGTGGGGACCCACCACTGCTCCAAGCCGCTATTAGAGGATCAAATTACACAAGAATTACAACATCTTTAATTTAATGCTTGCCAAAACACTTAGTATTACTATATACAAATTTGGCTCTACTGTGAAACTGCCATGTTAATACAGGATAAACGCATGAAGGGGGAACAGAATGGGTACATCTGTATGGGAGATGCTCTATTAACGAGTAATGGACCACGCCTTCAACTGGATACGATTTAGAACTTTTATTGAAGCCTGGTGGTACAAGTTGGTAATACAGGAAGTGGCTGCGGACCCACGTTTTTGAGGACCCTATGTCGAGAGGGGAGCTGGAGAGGAAGGGGAGAGAGGGAGGGGTTTCGAGGGCGCACAGAGCGTCAGGCAGGTTAGCTTATAACAGGTAGTTGGTCGGTAGGATGGAGGGGTTGAGGCGCGGCCCTGCTCCCGAATCTCAGCTAAATTCATCTCCATTAACGCAATACGGTTTGGCTGTTGTAAAGGCGTACCTAGCACGGTCAGGGTTACTCTTCTGGAGGTGACCGATCTGTGAAGCTGGTCGTTGGACGCCCTGCAGAAGTAGGTCCCACTGTCAGACTCCTTGACGCTGGGAAGATGGGAACAGTTTAGACAAAACCTGGAGGGACCACGTGCTCACAGAAACATTTTTTCAGCGGCAGAAACGTTTAGAGGCTTTTGGAGATTGAGAAAAAAATATTATAAAAACTAGAAAAATAGTTTCATTTTCTATTGATGTCTATATATTTGATTACATTTTGGTTGACCGACTGATACATACAACAACGCTCCCAATGTCTGGCTGAGCAGGACAAACATGCATGTGGTAAAAGACACATACATGTACAGAACCAGACACACACACACACACACACACACACACACACAGACATAGACAGTAACAGACAGACAGACACACAAACGTACACAAAACACCACACAAACACCTGTGGAGATAGAGGTCTCCGCTGGGCATCACGGTAAAGTGATCTTTGGGTGTGAGAAGCTGGTTGTTTCTGAACCAGGACACGTGGGCTGTGGGTCTGCTATACGGAGGCCTACAGATAAGAGTAGCGTTCTCTCCTCTCCTCACCGTCTGGCTGGCAGGCTGTCGGACAAAACTCCAGCCCATCGCTGGGAAAAAAAAAACGAGGGTGTATGTGAAGTCTGCAGTTTGTGTTTCTGCATTTTTACAGTTAGTCTTAACCACAAGGGTCAAGAGCAGTGACAAGCCACATACGTTGCATCAGTGTGACACAGCGATACACTCCGTTCCTCACTCTGTTCATCTGTAACCTCTACTCTGCCATTATCCTGTTTGGTCAAGAATGTCACCAGTTTAATAAGACCCACATATCAAAGAGCACAAGAGCAAGAGCAACATCTGGGAAGCTCTAGCGAGATGCTTGTGCAACATCTTTGGCTCCGATAACCGTCCTGGAGAGCTGTGGGTTAACATGTGCACTGCTAAAAGGGAAGTAGACATCACAGACAATGTGAGAACCACCACTTCCTGGCTTTTGTCATTAACGTCAATAACTATCTAAATATTAGATCGTAAAGAATAAATATTAGTCAGCGTTTCTTCCCACTGTGGCACCGTTTGTCATTCATAGTTCTGACTCATGACTCATACATAACGTACACATTAAATACTGTCACCACACACACACACACTCTTTAGTCATTACAAACCACCCTCTGAGAATACTAGAACAACTTGTTTACTCAGACACACACACACACGCAATTACTCACCTTTATACACGCACAACATACACGCACACTATTTCATAAACATAAACCATACCATCTACTCTAGTCAGCAGCTCTAGTTGGGGTGTAAACTAGTGCATTGCTGCCTCTCTCTCTCCTCATCATTTGTTGCTGTAACTTCTGAACGCTGTCTAACTGATGCTGTGTTGACCTGTGTTGGCGTCATATCAAATCCTAAGTTGTTCAGTTAAGATTCTGTGTTTGTGGGATACAGTACCAGCTGTAAGAAGCAAGGCTGGCTGGGACCTGACTGCCTCTCTGTGATTGGATGCTTCACAGTGATAGGAACCCTCATCCTCCTCAGATACATTCCTAGAAAGTAAGACCAGAAAGTACATTCTTACTTCTGCCCGGCAGGAAATCCTTAAAAGCATTTCAAAACCAATCAAGATTTCACTGCAGTGTTGAGCAACCATTGCAGTTCAGCGCACGAGAGCTTCTGCATGGGACCGGGACGGGGATGAAACTTGCTCAAGGCTGATGCAGTGATGAGTTTATGAACACTTATTGAATGACAGGTTAATTGCTTTATTGATAATTTGATTGATTGATTTTATGTCAGTGTCATGCACTCTAGGTCCCGAGGCCACGTGGGCTTGCAAAACATTCATGCATTACATTGTAATACAAGCATATTCCTAAACAAATTCAGGTACTATTCAAAGAAATGATGTTGCCGTTTTTCTGAAACACATCTCAATTCTTTCAAAATCATCTAACTAAAAGAAAGCAGGAATAAACATAATTGTACTCTAAAGCACACTTCTCAGCTCCTCATATAGGCCAATAAAACAATGAAGAACAAACACTGGACCTGAATATGAGCAGCTGTCCATTGTCCTGGAAGCTGAAAGAGGCGGAGCAGTTGGTCAGGAGGCAGCCGTCTTTGAACCAGTGCACCATGGGAACGGGGAAGCCGGGGACAGCACAGCGCATGAAGGCCTCTGTTCCCATAACGACGGTGATGTTGTTGGGCCCTTGAGTGATCTTTAGCCCTCTAGGGACTCCTGCGAGAGAAGCAGGGAACACAGTGAGTCCCAACACGTGAAGATGTCATCTAATGTATTACTTAAGTAATAAAAGAGTCTTCAAATCTCAATATCTGTTAAAACAAGTGAAACTACCTATGCCTAGAGATATTTTAAAGGCTTTTCCAATGTACAAGAAAAAAAAAGCATTTTAAAACTGAATATGAGACTTAAAGTGGCAATCTCAAAGATCTCCCATTTCTCTGTTGTCTTTGGCGGCACCTATGGCGAAAAGCGGTAGTTGCAGGTGTGTAATTGGACCTGAATTCAAAGGGAAAACACGTCACTAACGCTAATTTGAATGCGTGGCGGGGAAGTCGCCACAGACACCCGGTTCTTAATACTCATAATACTGCACATGCAAGGGCTTTCATCAGTGGGCCATAGGCTCAATCACCATTGTGTTACCTTATTCGGCGATAGATAGTGACTTAACAGACATTTAATTAAATGGAAATATTCGAAGAACTTAAGAAGACGTTGCAAAGGACTTTTGTAGAGTCCCTATATGCTAACACCAACAGAGAAACATATACTGCATGGCTCGGAGTCCTTTCTAAGTCACAGGACTATGACAGCCATCTGCAAAAACATCAGCCAGTACAACACAAACCAGCCCTATGTAGCTATGAATTAGTTTGGATTGACGTGTGACATCAGGAAAAAATAAACCGGACAGACTCACCCAGCACCGTTAACACAGTGGGCGTGCTCTCCCGGCTGACATTCAGTAAAGAATTATGTGTGACGCAAACATAGATTCCCTCATCCTCAAGTGTCACATTAATGAGATGAAGAGTACCAGAGGTCTTCTTCTGGTCCCCACCTCCATATTGACCCTGCACAGGACAACCAAGCACCATTTTGGGTCATTAGATCTTGAATGTATGAGTACATGGAACATACACATTCGCACACTGACATTAATGTAGCCATATAACTTGACATTTAGTAGCCATTTTAATTTGCCTGGGAACTATCAGTGCATACATCTTAAGTATGTGTGACCCAGTGACCTCCAGCCAGTGTAGGTTAATTGAGCTACACAAAACCAATCACATAAACACCATACCTGTATCTGTCTACCTGCTGTGACCAGTGCTCCATTTTTGAGCCAGGTGATGTGTGCAGGAGGTACACTGTCCCCTGACACACACTGGAGGAACACTGCCTCTCCCTCACTGACTGTCTGGGCCTGGGGACTGAAGAACACGGGCCCCAAACCTAAAAAACACGCAAACATCAAACGCGTTGAAAAAAAACACATCTACAAATCGATTCCACACAGTTAAGGATTTATTATAAAATGACAATGCACTCTTGTTAAAATCGTTATGTGAGTAACACACCAGCTTTTTCCACTTGTACCACGGCGCTGATGCGGTCGGCCTCATCGCCGGCACTGCAAACATATTTTCCTAAGTGTCTCTCTCTCAGTCGGGGGAAAAGCAGAGAGCCGTTCGCCAGCTGGAGGATGTCAACAGCAACTGCTTGCAGAGCTGCCGGCGGCTGACCGCTGACTCTCTCCCACCGCACCGACAGCGCCCTCTGCTGCCGGTAGTCGTACACTGCACAGTGCAGAACGACGGGATGTCCCAGCAAACCCACCACATCCTCTGGTTGAGTGGAGAACTCTGCACAAAGGGTTATATAGGACACGCATGTGTGTACTTTATTGTTATTAGGAGCCAATTTGCTGAAAAAAAATGCAGCCATTCAACATAATACAACGTGGTGTGTTTTAGTTTATTAAAAATTCAAAAATGATCCACTACCGGTCTAGTCTAGCCTTGTTCATTTGTAATGTGGGGACTCGCTACATTTGGACATGCACTGCAATGGGTAGTCTCTACCAATATAATATGACTGTCCCACTATTTGCCACTGTTCTCAGGTATTCCTGAGGTGGAATGTCAGCCATTGTACAAGTCCTCTATCCATGCCTCTGTCCTGTTAGCACTGTGGGGTTTTCTAAACAATAACCCTTGTGTAGGGGTGTATGTTTTTTTGTTTGTGGGAGTTATCACCCTTAAAGAATGTTTTAGTTACCATTTTTACTTTTCTTCAAGGGACAATAGTCTAAACCGAACCTTATTATTTAACGACTTTCTGAAATAAAGCATGTATTTTTTTCCACAACATTTCATAAAGAAGATGAAGTCATAGGCTGTCATGTGTATTGGTTCAACTGGAAAGGATTCATACTGCAACATATTGCAAAGTTATCCTTGGATTGGCAGCGAGCATATCCATTTTCTCTCAAGATAATATCGAATCATTTTGACGATTACAAACTTGATTTTTCCCATCGTGATCCATCTCTGCAGAACCAACTTCAATGAGATCACACCTCTTTTCAGCGCGACACAGAGCTTCACGTTGCTAGGCGACTGATGAAGCTGAGCTAGGGTTTTTTTTTTTTTAAGGCCTTTGTCACATTGTAACATGCGGTGTGTAAATTAGCATGGCCTCAATAGTAACAGCGTCAATCTGCTGACACAAAACTCACTTGTCATTCCTACTTCACAAATACACCATTAGAATGTTCTAGTGATATACTGCGGTCCTTGCCTTGCAAATTATGAAATTAGAGAAACATACCAACACATGGTTTTGGCAAGGGGGGGGGGTATTTCCAGTAAAACACGCAGTTGAATTTCTTCTATAAGATTTCTTCCGTTCTTCTATCCTCGTCTCGTACAGCGCTTATTTCGATGCAGAGTGCGTTGCAGTCAGAGTGCACACAATACAGAGTGTAACCCAAGAGAATTATATTCCGCTACAAATTATAACGACACACATTCTACTGATATCACACATTTGCAAACAGACAGGGCCGGAACACTGGTGAGACGCACCGGGCGCCAAATGTCCCCCAGCTGACCCAAGAGAGGGGGGTCCTTTTTGACCGAGGGGAGATACTTCACCTTAAAACGCTTCAGCCACACCTACTTTGCTACACGCTGATTGTATATTAAGTTGGGGCTACTTACTCACCCAATTGAGAAAGGGCAGGTTGGGTAGAGAACAGACAGGAGCAGGAGAGAATCAGCACCCAGAGCTGGGAAGTCATCTGTGGAAGAGCCCAGATGGAGACAGAGCCGTGCATCTTAGTGCAGAGCTCCGCGGGCGGTCCGGGGAGACCAGCAGACAGCTTCATCCATGGTACCGGCCGGGATCATCTATAGGTACACAAATAAAGTCCAGGAGAGTTTCTTTCCTATCTGACGCGCCCACTCCAACTCTGCATCACTGTTCAAATCAGAGAGGCGAGCGTGTACATTTCTTGTGCCCCGACAATCAAAGCTGTAGATATTTTGTTTGATTCATTTTCAAACAGTTTTCGGCGAGTGCATTCAGCCCCCCGAATTCAACAATGGACTCTCTCTCTCTCTCTGTCTCTCTTCGTTAGTCTCTCCGTCTCTCGCCCGGCTCGCCATCTCTCCCTCCCTCACTCCTATTTTGGGTGTGATTCTGTGGTGCGGCAGCAATCGCAGCTCAGCTTTGTCTTCTTTAGCTTCATGAATGGGGACAACCACTTTACAGAGCTGAGGCTGCGGCCCTCCACTCAATGGAAGTGACATGAAAAGAGCCTGCGGAGCTTTGTACTGTGAAGATCAGTTATCGCTCCCTGGAGGGGAAAGCTAGCTGTCTGATCATATAGGCTTTCATGATTCTCAACATGGCCTTGTAAGGACAAATCATTCATTGTCTGAGAGCGACACACTTCTTTTCGCTCATGTGAACCCAGTATTTTGCACAGGTAGAAATCACAGGACTGAGGGGAGATTATGTGCCTTGATCTCAAGCAACATGTTGATCTGAGCAAAATGAAGATGAAAGGGTTAACTCAAATTGAATGTAAAATAAGGATAACAGTGGTGCTTTTAGAGGGTTCGGTGTGCATTGTAAGGTAGGATGTGGACATTGCGTAGATAGACCGTGGGGAAGTGTAGGGAGATAGTTTGTATGCAGGGATAGATATTTGAGGACAATGCCATCCATTAGCATTTAGACAACACAAACACAGCCACTGAATGATGTACCTCAGATTATATTTTACGAGCCATATTTGGACCAAAACAATAGTAGTAGTAGTAGTAGTAGTAGTAGTAGTAGTAGTAGTAGTAGTAGTAGTAGTAGTAGTAGTAGTAGTAGAAGTAAGAGTAATAGTAGTAGTAGTAGTAGTAGTAGTAGGATAAATCTCTACATTAGACATCAGTACGTGGACATGGCTGCTGGTTGTATGTACAGAGGAAATGATTGATTGTCTATTTCTGAGTGGTGACTAATGTGTGTGCGGTGTGGTTGGACAGGGCTAACGGCTGGGCCTGCTAGCATAATGTGGAGAGCCTGTGGGTTTGTGTTTGCTTGGGCCTCAGACCAGTCACACCGTTTAGCATGTCATTACACTCTTTGTTTCTAATCCACACAATCACTTGTATGCTCCTTCTTTCACTGCAGAAGTTCAAATTATGTGTAAGTACAGTGTAGGAATTGGAATTTGGACACATTTGACTGCCAATTAATCTAATTAACTAATTGACAAATTGATAAGTCTAAAATTAAAGAGGCTTCAATTAACCAAATCCTGTTATTGCATATGCCATCATCAACATCCAACTCTATAACATATAACCCATGTGATGGATGATGACTTAATTTTTAAGTTAAATTTAGTTTAACTACCTGGACAGTTGTTGACCAATTCATTACCAAGCAGTAAAGTGAATACTTGTTTAATCACTCCCATCCCCAGTATGATCATTTGTTTTCATTTTAAAACTGGACCAACGTTAATCTGCAAGCATACAATCCTTACACCAGCATTACAAGACTATCATTACGAATGAGGAAGACCTTCTAAAATGCATTAAATCAACAGGTATGAAAAAGGGAAAAACTAATTCAATGCTAGCACTTGCAGCGGTGCCCTTAACTGCAGTGGGTCTTAACATTTGCATACACTTGAATACAGTAACGTATTACGAACAGGAAAACGTAGCACATTAAACAGCATTTAAGTGATCTACACAATAAGGAGATATAAAAATGACAAAAGTTGTGCCTGAGACCTACAACACTAAATCCACTCACTACTGCCTATTCTGGCAAGCAGCAAAACGTGGAAAAAATACATGCAAGTATGCAAATAAATGCTGTTGCAAGATGCTGATTCAAAGCGTTGTTTTCACAATATCAGTGGCATTGAAAGATGAACAACCTTTGAAAGTAATGATACTTACTGCAGGGATTGTCTTTGTGATGCGGTGCATTGAGCCCATTTCTGTTCGATCAGTAGCGCTCTGTCTGCAGCCTGTCCACAACCTCTGCTCTCTCCATGCATATGCTTAGCTTTCAGCTGGGTGAGAACAGCACACAACTGCCACTTACATGTGCTGGACACACACACACACACGCGTGCGCACACACACACACACACACACACACGCAAGCTCCCACACTAATAAACATATGCACGAGCACACCCACTCGACACATACATATGCATGCAAATACACATGCATATACGTACATATGCAAGCACTCACGCAAGCATGCACACACCCACACACACACACATGCACTCAACAGCAGTGCATACCGACCATATCATAGCCACAGGCTGTAATGGAGCACAAAACTATTAATCACAAATGTGTCGACATAATCTAGACACAAATCAAAATCAAATCAAATCAAAATTGTCTAATAATATTTACATTTTTTGCTTTTGGCTGACACTCTTCCAGCTTTTCCTCCAGAGCTACTTCAGTGAGTGAGCAGGCACTGTAACTGTAATGGTTCAGCGTCTTGCTGCAGGACCTGTAATCTTCCAAATGCAGGACGGTCACCCTGACAACGAGGCCACCCAGCCACAGCATCAGTACAATAATGTGTAAGTAAGTAAACTTTATTTATAAAGCACCTTTCAAAACGAAATGTTACAAGGTGATGTACAATTATAAGATAAAACAAAAATGAATACAAACAGATTTAAAGACAAAAAAGGAGCACAGAAGACAAAACAGACACACATTACAACATAACAACATTTCTTTGAGACAGTATCAGGGCCTATGATGAGGACTTCCTTTTTATCAGAGAAAAGTTAGAGGAAGTTATGACATGCAGTCCTTGATATCTGTTAAGTCTTGCAAGGAGGAGAGTCTACTCATACGCTGAGATCATTCAGTTTGAATGATAAATACAGCAGTGTATCGTCTGCATAGCAATGGTAAGAAATGCAATTGAAGCGACTAATTAAGTGTCCTACATTAAGCCGACATTAACATTCAGTAATGAGTGTTAGTGAATGAAACAGTGTCATGTGAGCAGACAGCAATCTATACCTTAAAGGATTTGTTAATGGGTTGTGTAGCACACTAAGTGCTGAAACATTTCCACTTGATGTAGTTTAACGAGGCCTAATGCTGACTGCTGCACCAATACTGAATCAACGTATTTAGCTCATTTGAAGCCCCAGGGAACATATATGCGTGATTGCCTTCTAATTAGGTTAATTTGGGTCTTGTGGACATACAGTATCCATATACAAAGTATGTAAATAAATACTTTCCGATGTGCAGATATACTGATCTCCCGTTTCCCTTGTTTTTGGATTGAAGATGGGCGGTACTATACCTGGGGAAAATGTGCATCAGTTTACCCCAAACCAATCACAAGGCTGATATCGGTTGTCCCTCCCACACATCATTTGTCAAAACTATGCATTCCCGCTGATTGGTCTCTTCGAGTCTGAGAGAAAGCCTAGCGAATGTAGTCCACTTCTTATAGCTGTGAATATTGTCTTAGTCAAATGCATTCCAGATGTACAATCTAGTTGGTATGTATGTAATGATTCTTACTGGGGGCATGTGCATAGCTGCATTGTCAAGCTATAACATTAATTATAACATTAGTGCTACACGCAAATCAATACAATGGTCGTGTTCGGGTACGTCAGATTCTACGCACCTTGTAGATGTTATATTGACTGATCTGCACAGAATCTAAGCAGATCTGTCTTACTCGAACATGGCCGATGTGTCCTGCTAGGGTTTAGCACTTTCAGTAGCGTTACGTATCTTGTCTAACGTTGGGTGTGTAGTGCTAGCTAATACTACCCATGACTAACGGCGAACGTTAGCGGTAGCCATATATCTTGAAAGTACATTTTAAAGACTTGAAGTTTTGTTTCCAGGGCCTTTAAGGACAAGCATTAGCTTTTCCATAAGGAAGCATAATCAAAAATATCACATCACAATCTTAAAAAGTCAGTTAGTCTAGTGTTAAGTCTAAAACAAGTGACAACAGAATGAGATAATTTCATTTGTTTCCAATGTGGTTTCACCTGTTTTCAAGAATGTTCTTGAAATAAAGGCCAACAAAATAAAAATGTAATAAATAAATAAGGGCCAATAATATAAGGCAGTTTGCTCTGCTGGTGTCAAGGTAAATTATCTCAACACATTGGCAGATTTTTCTTTTCACGATTTTGAGACTCACTACTAAAGGACTTGTTAAGTTGTTGTATTTTTAAGTTGTTGTATTTTTGGCATTGCAGAAAGGATGAACTGTCCTCTTCACATTATAGGGGGAAGAATTACAGTAACACACTGTGTTCATATCTGTACAGAACTGTTCAACTGTTCAGATCTGTGCAGAACTGTTCAACTGTTCAGATCTGTGCAGAACTGTTCAACTGTTCAGATCTGTGCAGAACTGTGTCTGCTGTGGCTTCTGTTTAGCACATTGAAAGGCATGGGCAGGAGCACAGTCTCGCCACGTCTGCATGACCAGAGGAAGTCTTTGCAAATGTAAATTGACTTATTTTCCCAATCCATTCAGCATAATCAAATGGAAATTAAAGTACAAATGGACCGATTTATAATCTATGCAGGGAGAATTTTTTTAATTAAGCAGACAAAGACTGATTTAGTGGACAAAATGAAACATTGTTGATTCAGAGCAACTTCAAACACATAAATCGTCCACAGGAGGTGCAGCACATCATTCCTCCCTACCAGTTTGTGCGATAGAGTTTAATAAAAACACAATTGAACACTGATTTTGAAATGGCCTTCCTGTGTGTTGAAGACACCTTGACTCACTCAGTACTCGTATGATCACTCGTAAAACATACAATATTGAACGAGCATCAGTATATCCTTACAATACACTCAGTTGTTCACACGTATTGATACAATGGCAGCTACAACAGAATTCTGTTTGTCTGACATTAGAGTATCAGTGTTACATCAAATAAATATAAGATAAGATGAGCTTTAATTCAAGGGGGAATTGAATAAAAACATCCCTTTGCAGACTGCAAAAGGCAGCTGAATATATCTATAAGCCATGCCGCTGCAGTATTGAGTTAAGTTTTCAACCATCAACAATCAGGACTAAGGAAGAACTGTAGATATGGTGATATTACCTCTACAAAATGAAGGAGTATTTAGAAGTATAAATATTGAGCTATGGCTGGTGGAATAGTAATGACAGGCGAGGTAAGTGCGGTTTCTTTTCTGTCTAAGAGCATGTGGGTGGTTTAAAGTGGTTGCACTCAAATCAGCCCTCATATCAGCCCGTCCTCTTGTCAAACATACCAGCAAGCTGAGTGTTTTGCAAAACACTTCCAGACTAAAGCATCTGACTCAGTTAAATATGAGATATTAGTCATCCACTAACACACTGACTGAAAGACAAAGTGTTTGTAGTGTTTTTTATTGAAAAACCTAATTAACGTCACATGGGACTACATTATCAGGTTCAAGGAAACAGACCACTAGAGCTCTTAGTCATCTTTGTAATTATCAGATTTGAAAGAGTTGAAAACCATGCTATTGTTTTTTTTTTAGTAATATACAAATAAACAAAAGCACTATGATGTATGAGTACCAAACATATTTATTCTATACTTTCATAACTTTGTAACAAACAACAAACAAAAGCCAATATAAATAAGTGATAATCGACACATTATCACAGTAGTTATTATATGATTTATTATGTCATCTGAACTATTCAAGATAGCAGTTACAACTTTCAACATGAATTAGTGACAAACCGTTCATTAATTCACTAGTAATTTATAGAGGCTGTAAAGAGTACAACTGAAAGTTTACCTAGTTGCAGTCAGTGTGTGTAGCCTGGCCATTACAGGAGACAGGGCTCAACCAGAAGAGTGGTGGAATTTATGTTACCTGCTACTAGGACATCCACCTAGATGCATCTGTGAGGGTGAAAAGTGGAATAAACAGGGCTACTCCATCAAGCCCTCTAATATTTAGTGATGCCACGTGTTTGGTTTATTGTGTTGGGGAGGATCAGGTTCAAATTTCATGGGTTACAATTACACACTGATAAACGGATTATTATTATTAGTCGACGTTTCAATGTTTTCAGTTGAACAAGTGAACACAAGAACCCTCTTGTGGTGATGTACGGTCATTATATTTTGTAATATATCCTTGAACATAAATGACAATATATAGGCTATGTGGAGTCCTTCCTTATATTCAAAGGTATTATTTAATATTTCGTTATATTTTTTAAATATATGTCAATATATGTTTGTTCCATAAGGGGTAGTATAATTACTGTATGTGTGTTTCTTAGTAGTTCAATAAATACTTAATTGATAGAGTCTATCTCTGTGGTTTGTGTAAATAAAATATGCAGTCACTGCTTTCATGTCAAGAATTCACACACAATCAGATCAAAAGATTGAAATTTAACATCAGTAGATGTACTGAAAAATACCCATAATCTAAAGATGAGTCAACTCTCCTTTCTTTTATTGTTTGTAAATGTAAATCTTCATAACGCTACAAACAAATCAAAACAACATTCGCCATGCAGTTGCTTGTTGTTTTATTTTGCCTACAATCTTTCACATGACCTTTAAATACAGCAGCATAAATAGCAGATGTTGCAGTTTTCTGTCAAACTTCATATTACTAATAAAAACTACAATAATTTCTACCTTTTTGCCTTTTACCTCTGTTCGGCGGAAGTGCTTTATCATAATATTATCATCCGGGTTCATTTATGTCACACAGAAACCAAGATGGCGACGCACATGTCGAGGTGCAGAACCTGGAGCCGCGTTCAAAGGTAAAACAAACGAACATTACAAAGCGCTTTAGTCAACGTCAGCACAAATTCAAAGACCGAAATATAGCGACATGCTATCTTTGTCCCGTAGCATGTTATCCGTGGACAGCGTTGCCTTCATATCTCTCATGCCATCACCGTGTTAGCTTATCAGCATTATTAGCACGATGGTAAGTTGAGTTAGCTGTCAGACCAGCAGACCAGCAGGCAGGATGTTAACCTACTCATCAGCGATGTTGATGGCACTACTTAACTGCATGTTTATGTGTGGTCTACTGTCTTTTGTGTCTTGCACTGTCTTTTTGCACTATGTATGAGCTCTTGTATGTCTCTAGTACCATGTGATTGTCTTTGTCAAATGTATGTAACTGCAGTTATGTGTCTCAGCACCAAAGACACCAGAGCAAATCCCTTGTGCATGTGATGTACTTGGAGAATAAATCTGATTCTGATTAACGTTGCTGAGAGAGACTGACGTTGAAGGAACATTGCATGTGTTGTTGTGAAAGGTTTGGGTTTGCAGCATACAGAAAGTACAGCAGTGGCAGTGGATACCCAAACATCTCCCTCTCTGCGCCCCTTCCTGGGATCCCCAAACCGGTGTTTGCATCGGTGGACGGTCAGGAGAAATTCGAAACTAGGATAACAACTTTGGAAAATGGTCTTAAAGTTGCATCCCAAAACAAGTTTGGTCAATTCTGCACTGTTGGAAGTAAGTTGTGGCAGCAATATGTGACACCTATCTGTTCATTTTCAGTTGTGTTTGGTAATATAAGATATGGGATATAGTGGGTTATATGTGAATGCATTCTTTTCCTGTCTAGTTTTAGTAAACTCTGGATCCAGGCATGAGGCAAAGTACCCAAGTGGAATAGCACACTTCCTAGAGAAACTTGCTTTTTCTGTGAGTATTAACTAATGAAGCACAACAGGTCTTTAGCCTAGCGTATCAACTCTCCTATTGTGTTTTCAACTCGGTCATGCAGAGTTACAACAAGACAATAGGTAATTCTTTCCAACATACAGCCCTAGTCGACTGTTGACATTGATGGTAGACAGGCACAAAATGAAGGCATTACTTTGTGTTAAATAGTTAAGTTTACACTCTAAACACTGGTTTGGGAGCTGTCATGGCGTCCTTGCTGGTGTTAGTCATAGTGACTATCATAATGTCATAATTGTTGTTACAGCACTGGTACTGTTGCAACATATATAAACAGACACAGGTTATGAGGTGTTTACTCATTAGTTTGCTCACAAATACAATTGGAAGTTCAAGTGAAACACATTTTTTTTGTCCCAAATGGGCATTTCGGCAAGAAACACAACACACACTCTACTCACAATAAACAAAGAGCAAAGAGTTGAATCACCAGGGACGTGGGTACAAGGGAGTGGTGAGGCATGCAACAAGACAGCCTTCATATTTTGAGCCTGACACAGCAAAAAAAAAAAAAAAAACTGACTGACTGTCTTGTGCATTTACTCTGCTGATTAGCCTGGCAGCAATTTCTATCCAGTACCACAGTCTGGCTTTTCAATGTTTTGGGTTCTGATCTCAAGTAAGCTCAAAAACTAAAAAAACTTGTGCTTGTTAATGCTTATTGTGAGTACCAGTGAGGTGTGGAGAATTGTAACATTGTAACTGCAAAATAGAAACAGTAAATTGGACATTTATTGAACTGAGAGAACTCCGGAATTGCATTGAGTGAGCTGGCTGTAATGTTAAACTGAGAGTAATGACTTTCCTCTGTGACAATCTGCTGCTCGTAACGATCAACAGCCACCGTGGGCTGTATTATGTCATCATGTTGACGGTATTCATCTGCACCTGTAGTCCACAGCTCAGTATGGGAGCAAAGATGAAATTCTCCTCACACTGGAAAAACATGGAGGGATATGTGACTGCCAAACATCCAGGTACGCTGCCCTTCAGCGCACGCTCTTCTCAGAAATTGTGTATTCCTGTGTTCCGAATGTAAACTAATTTCTGTGTGATATGACGCTTCACGCTGCAGAGATACCACCATGTATGCCGTGTCTGCTGAAGTGAAGGGCCTGGACACGGTGGTCAGTCTTCTCTCCGATGCGGTCCTGCAGCCTCGCCTTCTAGGTCGGCCATATTGCACATCGATCCGATTACACAAGCGCCGTGCTAGTTTGTCTGTCTGTCTCCTCCGCTGACTTGACTGCCACTCTAATCTGCTCTCCGTGTGTTCGCGTGTAGAGGATGAGATCGAGATGACCAAAATGGCGGTGCGTTTTGAGCTGGAGGACCTAAACATGAGGCCTGACCCTGAACCCCTGCTCACAGAGATGATCCACGCTGTGAGTGACACCGTTGTCTCAAACACTTAGTAGTTCTCTGTGAAGAGAATGGAACTAAACAGCTGTTATACTTGTGTATTGTCACTTTTATTTTTATTTTCTTGAACTTCGTTGTGATAAACGGATAAAAAAAACGACTTTATTTTGTCTGTTTGTTTCTAGGCAGCGTACCGAGGGAACACGGTCGGCCTGCCTCGCTTTTGTCCTGGAGACAACGTGGACAAGATTGACAAGAATGTCCTTCACAACTACCTGCGTAGCTACTACTGTCCCGAGCGCATGGTGCTGGCAGGCGTGGGCATTGAGCACGAGCAGTTGGTTGAGTGTGCCAGGAAGTACCTGCAGGATGTGAAGCCAGTGTGGGGAGTGAGCACGCCTGCCAACGTCGACCTCTCTGTGGCACAGTACACCGGTGGGATTATAAAGGTGAGAGGTCATTCTGGGTTTGTTCGTGCACCATTTCCCCCTGCCGTCCTCCACCACAGTGCATTTCAATTGTGTATCTTATGGGGTGCAGACACATGCGTGTTCTACTTCGATAGGCTTTTTGTAGAGCTAATAATAACATCTGGTTTCATTCTGTTAGATGGAAAAGGACATGTCAGATGTCAGCCTGGGCCCCACCCCCATCCCGGAGCTCACGCACATCATGATTGGCCTGGAAAGCTGTTCCTTCCTGGTGAGTCCTCATAGGGATTGGATAGCTTGGAAAACCTCCTTTCACTTGATTGCTCTGCCTCGGCTGCAGGCTTTTATAATATATCGGAAAGCTCCATGTATTGCCCAGCTCTAATTGGATGTAACAAAATATTCCTGTGATGACCATGTATAATGGAACGTATTGATGTACGTACTAATACCAAAATATTAGGAAAGGGGAAAAAAAAGTTCAGGTTCAGGACGTTTTGTTCTACTGTTGCAGGAGGACGACTTCATCCCGTTTGCGGTGCTCAACATGATGATGGGTGGAGGGGGGTCGTTCTCTGCTGGAGGTCCTGGGAAGGGCATGTTCACCCGGCTGTACCTGAACGTACTGAACAGGTGAACGTCTCATCCATAACGCTATGGAGTCTGAGACGGCAACAGTTCTGCCGCTCAGCGTTTAGTCTTGTCATTGTTTATTGACATGGTGGCAAAGTGGTGATGGGAGACAGAGAGCTCAGGCGGGATTTGATCCTAGGTCAGTAGGGACAACTGTGGCTCCTACTAAGTGAGCTTAAACTATCATCTTCCTCTGTCAGTTTATCATCACCTATCAACAATCAGGGGTTTTCTGACAGTTAAAGGATAACCATTTTAAAAATGACATGTTGGGTTAATTTTGGGGTCGGTTTTTGGAGTTGCCGATTGCCCCAAAAGGCCGTATTGGAGACTAGCGATCCGAGCCAACCCAGACCACGAGTACGCTCGAAAATGGCCTAAATTATCCTTTAACTCGGTTGTTTTCCCTTCCTCTTCAAGGCATCATTGGATGTACAACGCCACCTCCTACCACCATAGCTACGAGGACAGCGGTCTGCTGTGTATTCATGCCAGCGCAGACCCCAGACAGGTTGGTACGAGCTAAGAGCAGCAGGGTCGACAGCTCTGCGGCTTACTGTGTGTGATTTCTCGTGATATGTCCGAAATCCTCACTACGTTTCTTCCTCCGCCAGGTGCGGGAGATGGTGGAGATCATAACCAGAGAGTTCATTCAGATGTCGGGCACAGCAGGAGAGGTAATGAACCGGTCATTTCAAGTGGCGCACTGAAGGAGAAAATAACCAGCATGTTGTCAACATTGATAACTGTTTCAGAATGCTGAAACAAATCTCTTCTTCTACTTGGCATCGTCATTAGGAGTCATTTTGTTTCTATTTCTATACCCAGATGGAGTTGGAGAGGGCCAAGACGCAGCTCAAGTCCATGTTGATGATGAACCTGGAGTCCCGGCCCGTCATCTTCGAGGATGTGGGTCGGCAGGTTCTCTCCACAGGGAAGAGAAAGCTGCCACATGAACTGTGCACACTCATAAGTGAGTATTGGTCCACAACTTTCTTTTCTTTCTTTTCTTTCCAATCCAACTGCTGTAGAAACATGACTAGTAGTGATAGTACCTTGATGTCAACGGTCGATGCTCCCGGCTAATGCACCACTAATTATTCTTTTTGGCTAGACCGCAACAGCGGGGCCAGCCCTATAAACGCAAATGTCTGTCCGTCACTGAGTCACTCACTGACTGACTCACTGACTGAGTGATGAAGTTACACCATTGGTCGGCCCAGTGTTGGAGTTTCCCCATTGGTTGATGTATCCATTTCAAATTAAAAGCCCTCTAGCGACAAGGCTTGTGGCCACAATTTCGCACATTGACCAAACACGGTCCAGCCATATACTAGGTTTGTTTGTTTTTTTAAATAGTTTCAATAGCCCCATAATCACATTTCTGTATTTGTGATGCATTAGCCAGTTAAATCATTGTGTTTTGGTCCCATGTTGGCACTGCTGTAGAAAAGTGTCTAGTAGTGAGAGTATCTTGACGTCAACAGTTGATGCTCCCAGCTTCATATATCACACATCCCCTTATTTCCTTCTTCCCAGGCAACGTGACGGCCAACGACATCAAGAGGGTGACCAGCAAGATGCTGCGTAGCAAGCCCGCTGTGGCAGCCCTGGGAGACCTGACCGAGCTGCCCTCCTACGAACACATCCAGGCCGCCTTGTCCAGCAAGGACGGACGGCTGCCACGCATGTACCGCCTCTTCCGATAGAC
>OMKK01041487.1:0-13495 GCA_900302305.1 Polymixia japonica | reverse complement strand
AATTTTCTCCGGCAAACAGGTGGGTTTTTAGCAGGGTCTTGAATGTTTCTAGGGAGTTTGCTGTCTTGATGTTGAGGGGTAGGTTGTTCCACAGTTTTGGTGCCGTCACTGTGAAGGCCCTGTCCCCTTTGGTCTTCAGGTTGGCCCGCGGGACCTTCAGGCACATTTGGTCGTTGGATCTGAGGGACCTGGAGCTGGTTGGTTTGCTTAACAGTTCGGTGATGTAGAGTGGGGCGAGACTGTTTAGGGCTTTATAAACAAACATAAGGGTTTTGAATTCTACTCTCTGCTTCACTGGGAGCCAATGAAGGGAGAGGAGGACTGGGGAGATATGGTCTCTCATTCTGGTGCCTGAGGCCAGCCTGGCAGCGGCGTTCTGGACACGTTGGAGTCGGTGGATGTTCTTCTCGGAGATACCAGAGTAGAGGGCGTTGCAATAGTCAAGTCTTGACATGATGAGTGTGATTATTACTATACGGAGGTATCAGTTTTGTTAACCAATTTTACCTAGACAACCAGTTTACATCAGACTTCACCAATAGTTCTAGTCAAAGATCTATCAGAGCTGACCATTGCAGCTGAAATCTAAGTCAGCGGGTTTTTCTGTGGGAAAACAAAAAGTTTTGCTCTGGTACTTTTCCTATGAAGACTGTCTCCCTAAAGAGAAAATACAGTGTTGCTTCAGCAAGCAAATACAATTTCAGAGATGCGTTAAGACACAACTCTGACTTAAGGCAATAGCAGATAACACCAGCTAGCTGTTTTCTGTTAAAGGACTGTAACAATAAGTAACAATTCCTGTAATAACAGGAAAAAGGGAGTTCTATACATTTTGAGAATTAGAGCCATGTAGTTTCTTTGCGGTAGGGTTGCAGAGCTATTTAGAGAATAATCAGTCATCTGATGTTCCTCTAGTAACAGTAGTATTTAGATTAAGAACAGCTGTATGTTGAAAGGGCATCGTGTGGGAAGGCTCTGTCTCCATGGGCTTCATCTACCGGAGAGGTTCTGGTCCCACATGGAGCAATTTGTTGAGGCAGCTCATGAATTCCACAGACACTCTCAGATGTCACTTATTAGAGACAGGTCAGATTCTGACTGAAAGGTCTGGATAAAAAAAGCATCTCTGATTAGTCTCTTTCCACTGAAATGTTACTGCACTCTGACTTGCAATAAATCATTGTTCAGTCATAACCTCCTAGGTATCTTAATAATACAGTCCAGCAACAGTATACAATATTGCAATAAAACAATATTGCAATCATATATCATATCAAAACATATCCATAGGAAAAGTCCTATTTGACACAGAGATGATACTGTAGGTGTAACACTCTACAATGTTGGTGCATGTACCTCAAAATTAGGTGAATTTTATTCTAATATTAAGTCAATATTTTCCAGAAGGCTTGTAATGAAGTTGTGGCAATCTCAAAAAAGAAAGTATTTCAATGATGAAAAAAGCAGAGACCAATTTTCTGAATAATAAGCATTGAGACTCTCATACACACACTCCTCTTAATGATGTTTTATGTTGATTCAGGTTCCTGGTCCGTAAAAGTGAATTGTCTGGCGTGTGTGAGGTGCAGCGATGCGTCCTAGCTGCTCTACTGCAGGAGAATAAGGGCTAGTCATACAGCAGGCTACTCTCTACCCAGCTGACAAGACATTTCCATTTCAGTTACTTAATAACTATTTTATTTTCATGTTTTTAATAGAGCTGTTGAGGTCACTCAACATCATATATCACTATTTTGTTATAGGATGAGCTATTTAGAGTAAGTATAACATGATCAGCTGGCCCCTCCATAGTAATACATAACTAACACATCACAAATTAGGTTTTCTAAGTTGTTCATGGATGGACTTTAAACTAAAAGGAACGATAGAAGATGTTTGCAGTAAACAAGTGACAGTCCTTGCTTGACAATTTCATGTAGTCATTTGATGACTTCTACATTTTGTAACAAAAAATAGAGCTACATGAAATGAACGTATAAACGTTTAGTTTTGGTGATGAATGGATCTGCTTTTATGTGCTTCCTGTGTACACGGCTGAGTGCACTAATCTACTAATTACAGAGAACACTACAACCCGCCATTGTATATAGACGCAGATCTAAGCAGGTGGTTGTGAGTGAGCAGTAGGCTAGCATACATAGCAAGCAGCTAGCATACATAGCAAGCAGCTAGCATACATAGCAAGCAGCAGCAGCAGAGTCAAGGCGTTGTTCAGAGCTGACATCTTAGTTCCTGCAGTAACAGGATGGCCTAGACGCCATACCTTTCAAAGTATCCTTGAGCAAGATATTCAACCGCCCAGGGCTGGCACGCTATTGGCTGACCATGCACCTCAACCAGAGGGAGAAAAGATCATTTCCTCCTTGAAGAAATTGGATAGTTAACGATGGTCACTTCCACCAGAGTGACATTCTTTCCATCATGCTTCCTTGTTAATGGCAATTAGATCAGTCCCACAAATGCCTGCTCAATACTGGCACCTTCCAGAGATATTTAAACCAGGGGCCCTATATTAACCTTGCACAAAGAAAATTATTTTGATTAGAGGAGAGCAAATTAAATCAGCTACATGAGAAACAGTAACTGTCAGACAATGACAAACAGTGACTTTAGAAGTCACATTCTTATCCAAACTGAAGTCATCTATTATTACTGTGCTATGCAACACTTACCCAGGTTGTTCAATATCAGGAAGTTCATAATGTAACACTTGGTGTCCCACTGGATTATGTAGTAATTACATGAAATGAATACTTTAATTATGTAGACGCTTCTGATAACTGCATATTCGCCCTTGGTGTAGTTTATATTCCTGGATCCTGAGCATATTCTCCACAGATCATGAAACTGAGATCTACCCTTGCCACTTCCATTCTATTTTGGTTGGTGGAATTTCACAGGGGAGCTGACTGTATTGATGATGATGTGAAACTGCAGGAATGAGTGATATCTTCCATTGGGATTTGTCTTTACATGAGTGGTCCCCTGGAGTGATTATTTATTATGATAATGACTTCTGTCTCACACCAACAGTCCAGTACCTTCTCCTTGTTAGTGTCTGGGGAAAGAGAATGCTCCAACAATGAATTGTAATATCTTGAAGGTTTTAGCACCACCCTCGTATACAGAAAAAAAGCAGTATGTCATAAAAACTGGTGAGGACAGTGGTTGTGAATTGTAGAGCAAAGGACTCTTATTTTGGTAGTGGATCTGGGCGTAGCCATTAGATGTGGAAATGAACATGTGATTGTCGGTGTGTCCAGTGAAAGTGACAGTTTATAGAAACATGGAACAAGAGAATAGAAACGATGTGTTGACTGATGAATGAATAGTGATAAAAGTGGACATGAGAGTTAGATATGAACCTGAATGAAATCTCAAACATGACGTGTGACAAACATATTGTAGTCGGCGTGTTAGTTTGTGACTTGCGACTTATACAATTTTTTTAAAGTTTAAAACCTCTGAAAACACATATTGTGTCATACTTACAAAAACATTGTACACTGCAGGAAAAAAAAATCCCCTTCATAAAGAACACGACAATGTAGCGAAAGAACCGACCGAGTAGTTTTGATGCTGCGATTATCCGTCATAATGAGGAAAGTATTAGAAATACTTTGATCTATGCGGGGGAGGGGGGCGTGGTCTGCATCACGCTGTATTTTATTTGCGTGAAAAAGGAAAGTCACGCTTTTACAGTTAAACAGTTGGACGTCAAGCAGTTCAAAGCTGCGTAATAACGCGGCGTCTGCTCGCAGTCCTGCCTGACGTCTGTTCCTCTGCGCTGTTTCCCGTCTTGTTCTCCTGAACAGGTAAGGATCAATGAAAGTTATTGTGCCGCGCAGTTACTGAAGTCTAACACCTTTCTTTCTTTCTTTCTTTCTTTCTTTCTTTGCGCATTTTCACGGCTTGGCGACAGTATTGTGATATTGCGTTTTGTGCGCCGCTGTGGTCAGACTGTCCTGTCAGGAATGGATCAGTTTGCTTAGATGCACCAAAGTGTAGCGACATGTTTTAACATCGGTGACGGATAGACTCACCTGCGTTACTGTTGAGGTTAAAGAAGCGTCTGTTTCACGACATTATCTTCAGGGAATTGTTTTCTAGTATTCTTAAGATATGAAGTGAAAAGTCACTATAGATAAACGACATTTTTAATACAATCAGCCTGTTATTCTCGACGCTGATATGGAAGCAGCCTTCATTTCTTATAGTAGAACAACCCGACCCGTGATTTCTCTTTTTGAAAATGTATAATTGTAATAAATGTATTAATCATATATGTTAAATGTAAAAGTGTATTTCTCAGTAAAGCAGGTCGCGTGAGCCTGTGTGCTCGAGCTGCATGTTCTCATAATTGTCTTTTTATTCTCAATCTTATATTAAAAAAATGCTTTGGCAACTAATATTTTGTTTGACTGACATCTGATAGATATTTTTTAGCTTGTCTAACTTTTGCTCATATACCAGTAGGCTATCATTAAAAAACAAATCATCCCCCAGAAAGGTAAAGCCTAATATGCCATCAGCCTTTTTCTTTGAAATGCAATATCCCAAAATGTATTCAATAATCACCCTCCTCTGTCACTTACTCTGGTGAAGTGATGATTAATATGCCTCTTTGTGGCTTAATTTCTAAGCACTGACTTAATAAACCTGCCACGTTTCTGCAGCCCTGTCAATTAGTCTCAGGAGGGCCATCTAGAGAATACATATGGGCCCCTTCAGCTCCTCATGACCACATAATGACAAAGGCAGACTTCAGCCACCAGGTTTCTTTCATTCAGAACTGACACATATACAAATACAAATATAGTGCAGACTGTATACACAAGATACCACGAATGTAACATTAATTCCAATGACTCGGTCACTATTTCTATCCCGAATGCTTCAGAATTCACGACACAATAAAATGGCAGGTACCATGTAGATTGTGTAATATACCAATAGCGCACCAAAAATGTAGAAGCATTCCTTCAGTGGTGTGACTACGAATCAGAACAGAACCTGTTCTTTGAGGCTCACCATGTGTTCTGTTCTCTGAGTTCTTTGAGTTTTGAGATATAGCAATAGGCTGTGAACAGGTAGGTAGCTGGCTGAAGCCTAATCTTCACAGAGGGGATAGCGATAACAGTGATATATGGAGCGGGTAGGGTGGTTTAACATCCAGAGCTGACTGTTGTCTGGCAGGGTCAGGTCTATGATACTGGAGTGTTACTTCAGCCAGCTCCAATCAGGTCTCCCTATGCCTGGGATTCTTAATAGGTGCAGGTGTGTACGTGCAGAGCCGGTTTCTGCATTCATAGCCACAGATGCCTTGATGAATACTGTGTTGTTGCTCAGGCATCTGTCAGTCGCTCTCACTCTCCAAGTGAAATGCTCCCTGGCCACCAGCCAACCAGCTGGCTCGGTGTCAGGTATTGTGATGTGACCATGTTGCATGCGTTTACTATTAACTTACTCTGTTTGTAAGAAAAGTATAGACATGGCAATTAAAATGAAAGGAAATGGTTTTGATTTCAGTATTTTCCATGTACTATTTGCCATTTTGGGTTGGGGTCCCAAACCTCTACTTAAAGCACTAAAAATTATTTGCATATAAGGGGAAAAAAAAGCCAATAACATGCCTCAAACGAACACAATTTAATGTATTAATATTATGAAACGTGCCAAAGGAGTATTCTGAAAGCTAATAATGTAAAACCTTGAACATTTTCTAAAAATCCTTTGCCCTCTTGGTCAGCTCACACTATTTGATAAGCATATCTTAAAATTCATCATTTATTCAACAGTGTCTTCATACTTAGATAAATCCCACATTGTGATGAGATTAGAGGACATGATTAGAGGACATGCAGGGCTGGTAGGGACATGTGGTGGGGCTGGAGGAGACCAGGTAAGCAGGACAGATTGGTGACCTTCACTTGCTGATAGGAACTGATAGAGGCTTGATAGAGGCCATGTGGCAACAGTCATGTTGAATTACTCCTTAAAACTGGGGCTCAGCATTTCACACTGGATTTTAAGAATTTACAGAATAACCTTTTGGTTGATGAAGGAATCCAATAATCAGTCTAACCTTCAGTGAAATCATTTTGTATTTGAAACAAAATATTTTGGCCTTCTACTCAACCCTCAAATTGATACCCGAGCTTGGAGAGGAGATTTAACCATCAGTACTGAGGCGGACAGCTCCAGAAGAGTCAACCTGGAGGGAGCAAGATTGTACGTACGTAGGTTTGATTTGTTTTGATTTGTAATTTACTTTTTCTCAACAGAATTGTGGCCTTTCAGTGATCTGCCTTCATTTAATGCTCCTTGGCAGAAGAAGCATGGCTTATGAATAAATCAGAGCCCTCACTGTCAGTACTTTGAGGAATAGGAGATGGAATTACCATGTACTGCCATCCTGAACTGGGAAGCACTTTCACCGTTTCTGTCCCGTGTTAAAAATACCCGGCCTCCTTAAAGTGCTGTCTTTACATTGCATTTGTCAAATTTAGCTTGTACGCACATTCATAAATAATTTCCATTCATATTGTTGTTTTCCACAATAATAGTTTCCACAATCAATTATTAATCTAAATCTGACTGTGAAGCCGTAAGCCTCTGTGTAAGGATTTAGCATAAATAGTCCTTAATTGTATCTCTTATGTAATGTGGCTACCTTCAATCTATGACCCCTGATCATCCCTCATTTAGGACTAATCTTCTTAACCATGAACCATATTTGTCTTTAGAAAGCAGCAGATTATTTTGTGTCAGATATTTCCCAAGAAAGGTATTATCCTTCATGAGATTGATTTTTTTTTTTCATTAATATTGGTTTGGAAGCAGATTATCACTGTAATAGTCTTCATGTCTGTTTAGATACGTTTGCACTGCTCGTGCCAATAACCCAGATTTAGACTCACATAGAAATAACAAAGTTTATAGCTACAACCCAATACACAGTCTGTGCCAAAGCAATATTCAAGGTAAACAACATGCAGGACCAAATAATTCTGGAGAATGAAGTTATGCCCATTTCCACAGTCTGAATACAGATATCCGCTTTAGGTCCAACATCTGCTCAATCCACCAATATGCGACAGGGAAGTTGTGAAATTTAAAGCTGGGTTTTCAGTCAGACTGCGAGGTGTAAGGGAACAATGTCTGAGGATAATACTCTGGAAATTAGGTGGAAGCTAAACTTAGCTTCGTCTAACAAACCCTCTGATGTGCAGGCGTCACTTAGGACACAGTGCGCATATTGAGAAGAGTTTCTAGTTGGAGTCGAGGGACTCCTGCGTAACGCTGATAGAAAGCTTGTCGTTCGAACCTGCCACTGCGACAGACACAGACAGACACTTGACAAAGTCTTGAAGAGATGATATTCACAAAAGGTAGAATGTCAGCTAATTATTAAAATGGAAATCCAAAATGTCTTTGACAAATAATTAATGTCTTTCCAAGTCTCAAAAAGATATTAAGTTGAGGGATGTGTGGGTTTTAGGCAGATCCTTAACAGAGGAAAAACTGACACGGTTACTCAGTGTTCAGTAAATCGCTAACTAGTTATCCTGAGGCGTAGTGGAAACATTAGACACCATAGATATAACTTTGTCTTAACAGTGATAGTTTTTCTGGTGTGATTAAAGCAGTTTTGTACTTCGGAGGAATGTATGGATCTTAGTATTTGAAAAGGGAGTGTCCCTCCAATGATGTGGAAGTCTGCATTTTATCCAGTGACATAGTCTGGTCACATTACTCATACTGCATGCTGGGTAATAAGAACCAGTGTGAAAAGTGATTTGAACTGCAACTCAAGGACCAATTTAAACACCAATAGTCATTATTGAAATGAAATTCTTATTTTTTTCTCAAAAACTCAATTACATCGCTGTCATTTGAACAAAGTAGTCACTGCTTCTACTAGACCCCTCAAGACCGACATGGCTTTTTACCTTTCCTAGTTTCCCCTGCTGTAGTTTCAGGTACGCCTGGTACACCACCAGTGTCACATTACTGTAAGTCCTTCTACTTTGTACACACATGTAGTTTCTCAATGTTTTTGTCTTAAGAGCCTGATCATACATTATTATAGCTTTGAGAGAGATATGTTCATGCTTATGATTCAAGACTGCACCATCCAATATCATATTAGGAATGCGTAAACTCTGTTTTATGTTGTTAAACTTTGTTTTATTTGGAGTAGATGTTAAATATTCATATTTTAGGAATGTCTGGGTACAGAAAGTTTGCATACTGTACCTACATTATATAGGTAATACTGTGTTTATTACCTGCTTGTTACACTGTATGTGAGTTGATGTCAGATATATTAATCATACCTTCTGGATGCCATGTTATGACTGCACAGCTTTTTTGAGCCCTGCCGTCATCGAGCTGATTACTGTAGGACAGACCAATATTTTATGATACCTAAGCATCTAAGCTTCAACAAGGTTTTGATGTTAAACACAGCTTTACCAGCCCACTTGACTTAAAATAGTCTGGTTTCGATTTCATTTTTGGATTGCGTTGATTGTCAAAATGAAATAGAAAAAAATCATAACTCGGGGTAATCATTTCGCTGATTTCGTGCAATAAGTTTGGCAATGTCAGCTTCCACACATTAATTTCCCGGAGAATGGTGTCAACCAGGGTTACCCTGTCAATAATGTTTCATGTTTAGGGGAGCATGAACCAGAAGTGAAATCTCCTCAGAAATATTTTGTGCTTGGCTTGTTTTCTCGTTGTATAGTTCTTCAGACAAGCAGGGTAGCGGTGGTTGTTTGTTTGATGCTGCTCCACACCTCTGATACACCGTAGAATCATTCATGTTTTACAACGCTGTCTCTGGCAGCCGGCCTCCAGCTCCTTCTACATACTATTTGCAATTATAAGAATTTACTATGCAGTTGTGTGTGGATGATGAGCCTTGACCTCTGGCTCTAGTGATGTACCAACATAAGTTTCTCGTTCTGATACTATAAGCTACGTAGCACCGTTTTACAGCTGTATTGAGGTTTCCAATGTACTTATTCATTCATATTCACTAGAGGTAAACTTAGTGAAAATTACTTTTCCTGTGGCACCTCCATCCATCACATGCTGTCATATCTTATGTTGACAAACAATGTGAATGTGATAATTTATGAATCTATATGGTTTGATACTTACAGAATAGCAATTTCATATAGAAGGCCTATAGAATCATACAGTGCTAAGTTTCTGTTTTCAAGGAAAAGGGTTTTGATTGAGTTTGATGCTGACTAAATAATCATACCTTTTATTAATCAGATGGTTTCTTTGTACATGGCTTTTGATAGAATGGGACTATTAATCATGTGCTCAGCAATATACTAATAAAACTGTGTTTTCGTGCACTGCATGTGTGCGCGTGTAAGTACATGTGTTATGTTTTTATATCTGGGTTAATTTACATAACCTATTTGTAATGCAATCTTATTCTGAGATGTGGTAATATCACACTAGCACTGAATGTAATGTCAGAGCCTTTCTGCAAGAATGTAATAGAGAGAGCCCATGGGAGTTGGATGGGGAGATTGTGAATCTCATAATGATATCTATATCTACAGCAGGGCTATTTCCACAAATGGTCCAGTAATATACCTTTAAACTTTGTAAATGCGGAATGCTTAGCTTGCACCCTACTGTGTACAGCAGTGAGATGTGATACTGAGATGATACTGTAGATGCCAGTATCAATTTGTGCAGAGTCTCTGATACCAGCAAAATTCCAATTCCGTTTTGACCCGACACATCTGTACTGGATCGCTTTGATAAGCATGTTACATCTTGTATCACTTGGAAGTTTTTGACTCAATGGGAGCTGTAAATCTGTGCATGCAACAAAACAAAAATGGAACAATGAATGATGTAGGGAACATAATGAGAGTTTCCTTATTATTAAGCATTTCCAACAAGCCTCTCTCAGAAACGATAGACTAGTATAAATACTGAGCCTTGGCAGTCTGCAGCATGATTAATGCCCTGCGCACTAAATGGATTTGCAATGAACCGATCGTCTGATGAGCTGCTTACACTTGCAATAAAGCAATACATGCCTCTCGTCTGGCTCTTCCTGGTGTTGGAATTTACGAGGCAAAAAGCCACGGCAGGTTCATGCATGTGAATACGTGTGAACAGCGAGTCATCCGTCACAAATAAAGGCCTTGGCCGGTACAAGATATTGCCCCTGTGTTCAGACCGTTTGGCCTCCTAACTCCTAACTCCTATCTCCTAACTCCTAACTTCCTGGTGCAGGTCATCTGGTCAAAGGCCTGTTTGTCTGTTGATGCGTGTCTGTCCTAGTAGCTCGACTCAGGTGATTTTTGTCTCCCTGTGTCAGTGTCTGTCATTCTGCCCTGTGACCTCTTCTGTTTCCTGCTGCCTTAGCAAGGCGACGGTGGGCTTGTGTCCTCGCCCATCCGTCAACTCAGCTCCTGGAGACATCATATTTCCAGGACAACTTATATCCTTGTGCAGTGAAAAATAGCTCCTGACATCTGTGATTATTCTAAACCTTTAAACTGTCTTTTTCCATTATACTTACTGGGTTGTGATAGATTTAGTTTTATCTTCAGGGCCACATTGCACTGCTTTTTTTTCTTCTGCACTGCATTGTTTATGTTTGTGTCTGTCTAGAAAAGCCTCTCTTAGCATGGATTCATCAATACCCTTTGTCCAAATATTGGGGCAGCATAAAACGGCTTTAAGGCAGCAGGGTCTAATGGATTAAGACCGCTCCCATCCTTCAACCCCCACCACTGATTGTGCATTGTGATTTCATTACCCACAGAAAAGGTCTTATACCCTTATCCCAAAGCAAAATTGTGGTTAACTGAAATTGCCATTTTCTCTTAATAGAAAACATGTCCTGAAGATACAAGGGTATTACTGTGTATCTACCGCGCTGACAAACCTATATCAACAAGTATAGATCATTACCTGGCCTTACATTAAGTTGAATATGGCTGCAACAATTTGTGGCCAAATGAAAGCTGGAGTGAGTGAGCATCCAAGATGGCGAACTCATAATATTTCTAATAGAAATGCTGTTGACCTGTATTGGCTATGATTTGATTAGATGTGTGGGTTCTGTCAGATGCCTTTGTGGGGGTGGGGCCATGCCTGTGATGAGTGAAGCCACCGGCCTGTGTTGCGGAGAATAGATGGCCTCGGAGTACAAGGTCCAGGAGAAATGTGCCCACCATGCCATCGGGGGATAGGGAGGAGATGATTCATTTTCGGCATCACTTCACCCAGGATGATCTCATTACTTTGCGCTTGTGGACAGTCCCAGCCATGAGTAGTCCCTCGCTCCATGCCATGCCTCTACCCTGAGAGGCTTGTCATATGAGAGACATTACACGCCCCTCTGAGGTTTGTGTATTGATTATAGAATGGAATAGGAAAATGCGGCAGGAACAAATGTATTTGTTGTGTGCGTTGAGATGATTCCTTACAGGTGTATCGAGGTGCTGTGGAGCTAAAAATGTAGTTTTTTTTGGAAGATGTTTTTCCTATTGACTTGAAAATGTGGTTTTGTTTTTATTTTATGTTCTACTCACGATTTAGCATCCAAGTGTTTTTTTTGCATAAAATGAATAAAACGCTCTCTTCATTGATACAGAATGGAACTTATTTGTAACCTTTAAAATCTTTAAAACCTTTTGCATGGAAATATTTAGTTATTGACACTTGCATGGGATTAGGGATCAAAATAATAACTAATGACTTAATAACTTTAGTGATTTGAAATTATTCTGATTGTGTGATTCCATATAGTCTGGATGATTAAATAGTTATCAGAAAACTGTATCAGACACGTCTCAAACCTTGAACCCCTAGAATGTAGTAATGACTTAAAATAAGGCAGAACTTCACATCATCCTGCAACAAAGGGTGCGGTGGATTGAAGAGTGGAGAATTTCACTATAACTTGTCAAATGAAATGTGCAAGATTAAACATGCATGTTGCTATACATTCTTCCATAATGATTAATTCTGTCAGCTGGCTAATAGAAAATTATGGTAAGGAGAAAAAGGTTGCTTGTGTTAATATCCTTGTTTAATTAGGGTGTTGATCAGGGCAGACTTTAGCCAGCATGCTTTGGACAGCAGGAATAATGTGGAATAACATGGAATAAGACGACCTGTGCATCAGAAATTCTGGCAGGATCCTTAGGATGTTTTACTATATGTGCCCATATTCTGTTAATGTAACTCTGTGTATCTGTACACATCCTTAACTACACTCCAGCTAGGGTTAAACATTCAGAGGAAAGAGACATCCTGATTGAATAGGTACACATCTAGACCCTTCCTGTTTAGACAAGCTAACACTTTTCTTTTAAGACAAGCATCATTTACATTACATATACATTAACGGTTCTCTTTTCTGAGAAGGATTCTCTCTGCTCTGTTGTAGAGGAATATATATTTTTATGACATAAACCATTGTGGCGTTTGTGTAAACTTGGACCCATACGTAACCAGTACTCAGGTCAAGGGCATGTGTATGTGTCTACCATAGTCCCGTGCTTTAAAGGTGCTATCAGTAAGATCGGCACTCTATTGTTTATGAGGTGAACTACAATAACAAACCAAAACAAGAAGCACAGTGTTATGGCTTGTGCAGGCTGAGGGGAGGAGCTACGTGTTGATGGACAGGCTGAGGGGAGGATCTGTTTGACGGGCTGTCAAAGCAAAATATAGACCAGAAAGTAGATGCAGCACTGAGGCACGATCAACACAGAGAGAGTGGAATCTTTGGTCACCATTATACCATATTTTACTATATAATGTGAGAGTGTGACGTTTTATTTGATTCTAACATATTACAGATAACACCTTCAACGCTGCAGTTTGACTGCCAATTACTCAGATTTGTATTTACCGCGTACACAGAAACATTGAGTGCGTAGAATTGTAAGAGTTTATCCCTTTAAAATTGGTTTGACAACTTTATTATTCTTTGACATATTCTGTAACTTTGTATTGCACACTTTAGTGATTACTACGTCTATTTAAAATAAGAGAAGATGCTGAGACTCAATGGCCATTAAAAATGACCTTGTTGGTCCGGATCAGCCAGATGGTTAACTGAAATAAACACACAGGGTGAACTCTGGACGGCCACATGCTACTGTAAATGCTACACAACAGGAAGGATGTATGACACAACCAAGGAGGTTCTATAATAACTGGAGGATGAACGGAAAAATGGCCGCCCATTCATTTGAACGAAAGTTGCTAACATGAAGCAAACATTTTTTTTTACTTCCTGGTTTTACTTCCCGGCATACGGCCCAACGGTCATGCTCAGTAGTGTCTGCTTACGTTTCCCGCACGCCCACGAGCGAACCTCATTGGCCTGTACCCTGTGGTGACGTCACACACAAAAAACAAGGTTTTATAAGGCTCTAGGTGATTTTTAAAGAAATCGGCCTTCATGTTT